>BQNB010020620.1:32423-65248 GCA_026074375.1 Tanacetum coccineum
TGTTTGAATTCTTTTCTCCTTCTTAACATCCTGCCATGCCAGACTTTGGTTCTTGCCTTGTATAAACGGGAGTTTTCATAGGCTTGGTGTTTAAGTTCATCTAACTCATGCAACTGAAACATTCTTTTCTCACCAGAAACGTAGTAATAAGATCAGGGTTGCAGTTTTTCAAGGCCCAGTATGCACGGTGTTCAATTTCAAATGGTAAGTGACAGTTCTTTCCATATATAAGTTTATAGGGTGTGGTACCGGTAGGTGTTTTGTAAGCAGTACGAAAAGCCCACAGAGCGTCATCAAGTTTTCTTAACCAAATAGCAGGATTGTCTTTAACAGTTTTTTCAAGAATTTTTTTAAGAGCTCTATTTGTGTTTTTAACTTGACCACTAGTTTGAGGGTAATATGATGTAGAAAAATGGTGGTTAACTCCATATCACTTCATTGTCTTTTCCAATATTTTGTTGCAGAAGTGAGTACCTCGGTCGCTGATTAGAGCTTTGGGCATTCCGGAACGGCAAAATACTTTCTTAAGGAAAGTGATAACCACTCGGGCATCATTGGTTGGTAAAGCTTGAGCTTCGGCCCATTTATATACGTAATCAACAACGACAAGAATGTATTCAAACTTATGCGATTTTAAGAATGGTCCCATAAAGTCAATACCCCATATATCAAAAATTTCACATACTTGAATGTTGTTTAAGTGCATCTCATCACGTTTTGATATATTTCCCGTCTTTTGGCATGCTTCGCAAAGTTGAACTAGAGTATGAGCTTCTTTTATGATTGTCGGCCAGTAAAATCTTGAATCTAGGACCTTTTTAGTGGTTACATTTGGTCCATAATGTCCACCGGTTGGTCCGTGGTGACATTGATCTAAGATTGTTCGGGTTTCTGGTCCAGATACACAGCGTCTGATCATTCCGTCAGAACATACTTTGAAGAGGTAGGGTTCTTCCCAGAAGTAATGTTTGAGGTCAGAGAAGAATTTGTTCTTTTGTTGATACGTCATCCCTTTTGGTAAAATATCAGCTACCAAGTAGTTTGCAAAATTTACGAACCAAGGTTCATTTCTGGTGTTGATTTCCATAAGGTTCTATCCAGTAAAGTTATCATCCACTTCACTGTCATCACTTAACTTGTCATTTTCGATTCGGGACAAGTGGTCAGCTGTGACATTTTTTGTTCCTTTTCTATCCTTGATTTCTATGTCGAATTCTTGTAAGAGTAGTATCCAACGAATAAGACGTGGTTTAGCATCTTGTTTCTTGAATAAATGCTTTAGAGCTGAATGATCGGTGTGAACGATAGTTTTTGATAGAATAAGATAGGATCTAAATTTGTCGAATGCAAACACTACAGCCATAAGTTCTTTTTCGGTTACGGTGTATTTTTGTTGAGCGAGATTTAGAGTTTTGCTCGCGAAGTAGATCGGGTGAAAGTTTTTACCATCTTTTTGACCTAAGACAGCTCCAACTGCGAAATCACTTGCATCACACATAAGTTCAAACGAAAGATTACAGTTCGGGCTTATGATCACAGGAGCACATGTGAGTTTCTCTTTCAATAATTCGAATGCTTTTTGACATTCATCATCGAATTCAAATGGAGTATCTTTTTCAAGTAGCTTAGTTAGAGGTCGGGCAATTTTCAAGAAATCTCTAATGAAACGTCAGTAAAAACCGGTATGTTCGAGAAAGCTTCTAACACCTTTGATATTAGTAGGGGGTGGAAGTTTTGAGATTACGTCAATTTTTGCTTTGTCGACTTCAAGTCCTGCGCCAGACACCTTGTGTCCAAGCACAATTCCTTCTTTGACCATGAAGTGACATTTTTCCTAATTTAGGACAAGATGAGCATCTTTACAACGCTGGAGGATTTTATCGATGTTGTTTAGGCATTTGTCAAAAGAGTCTCCAAAGACGGAAAAATCATCCATGAATACTTGGACGGATTCTTTGATCATGTCGTAAAAGATTGCCAACATACATCTTTGGAATGTAGCTGGGGCATTGCATAGCCTGAAAGGCATTCGCCTATAAGTGTATGTTCCGAAAGGACATGTGAATGTTGTTTTTTCTTGGTCCATAGGATCGATAGAAATTTGAAAATATCCAGAAAAACCATCGAGGAAATAGAAATATTTATTTCCTGCGAGTCTTTCTAGCATTTGATCCATAAACGGGAAAGGAAAATGATCTTTTGTGATTGCTTCATTGAGTTTACGATAATCGATGCATATTCGCCAACCCGTAACGGTTCTTGTTGGAACAAGTTCATCATTTTCGTTTGTGACAACTGTAATACCTCATTTCTTTGGTACACAGTGAATAGGAATAACCCAAGGACTATCGGAAATCGGATAAATAATACCGGTATCCAAGAGTTTTATGATTTCTTTCTTAAAAACTTCTTGCATGTTTGGATTTAGCCTTCTTTGTTTTTGGACAGTTGGTTTCTTGTCAACCAAAAATTGTATCTTGTGTTTGAAAAATGATGGACATATACCAGGAATGTCTGTTGTTTTCCAAGCAAAGGCTTCCTTATGTTTTTTAAGGACGGATACTAGTTTGCTTTTGTTTTGAGCAGATAGTTGAGATGAAATGATCACAGGAAGGAAAGATGGTTCTTCCAGGAATACATATTCTAAGTTATCAGGAAGGGGTTTAAGTTCAAGATCCGTAGGAGGTTCTTTCAGAGATGTTTTGATTTTTTAATCGGTGTTGATGTTGATTTTCTCGAATGGTGGTTCTTCGATATCGGTTTCAGATTTAGAATTTTCATCGGTAGCCATTGCCATGAATTTATTAAATTTGGAGAAAATTTCTTCTTCGAGAAGGGTTCCTTCGATGGAATGGAGGATTTTGCTTCCTTTATCTAGAAGAGCATCAAAATCTTCTTCTAAGATTTCATTAATAACATCGATACTAAAATAGGTATCATCGTTTGAGTAAGAGTGTTTCATCCCAGAATCGATATTAAAGATCATTCGTTCAGTCCCAACTCCAAGATTGAGTTGTTTCTGTTTAACTCTAATAACTACATCAACAGTGTGAAGGAAGGGTCGTCCCAAGATGAGGGGAACTTTGTTGTCTTCTTCCATTTTGAGAATAACAAAAATGGCAGGAAAATTGAATTTACCAACTTCAACGAGCATATTTTCAGCTATCCCAACAGGGTATTAGAATGATCTGTCAGCTAATCTTACACTCATTTTAGTAGGTTTGAGAGTTTCAAGAGATAATTTACATATAAGGAATATAGCATAAGGTTAATGCTAGCACCAAGATCATCCAAAGCATTACAGGAGAAAGTTTTTTTGAAATTACATGGAATAAGGAAACTTCCTGGGTCTCCGAGTTTTGGTGGAACTTTATTTTGGATCATTGCTGAACATTCATCGCTTAAAAAAGTGGCAAAATTTATTCGATTTTATGTTTGTTGCTTATGAGTTCCTTAAGGAATTTTCCATAGTTAGGCATTCCGGTTAAGACGTCGACAAGAGGTACGTTGATTCGAACTGCTCGGATCATGTCGAAAAATTTTCTGTATTAGGCCTCCATTTTTTCCTTTCCAAGGCGTTGAGAATATGGAATTTTTGGTTTGTATGGTTTGGGTAATGGTGTTTCTTTGACTGGTTTTGTGAGTTGAATTTTTGGTTGTGGTGTAGGTTCTTCGTCTTCATCATCGCTATCGAAATTGATAGGGTTTTTGGAATTATTCTGTTGATCATCCGGGTTATCTGCTGGATTATAGGATTTACCACTTCTTGTGAATACGTCATTCACATGCTCATTATGAGCTTGCGAAGGTTGGTAAGCTTTTCTACCTGTGGGTTTGGTGGAGTATTGCTTGTTGATCATAAACCTTGATCGAATATTTAGCTTGTAAAGAGTATGTTACCTTGGATAAATCCAAAATAACAATTTATAGAGACTTTGTGTGTATATTAAAGTGTATGCGGGGAATCTACACCTTTAGACTCTAGAAGTATTCAATGGAACAGTATAACTTGTAATGCAATTTAATGAACAATGTAATATATCCAAAAAGCTTCCAATATTATTAGATCAATATACGAGTACTCTTAATAGTATAGGGTGTCAACTTGAAGCTACAAATTTGACATTCTCAAAATTGTATATCTAAGGAACCTTTTAACACTAGACTCCTTTTATAACGAAGGAGTCCTTTACAGATAACTACCAATCTTATAAGATCTTTATATATTTTATTAAAACCTATATGTATCTTTCCTAATCTTTATATGCTATAATTCCATACATATCTTCTCATGTATTTTCTTCAAGTAACTTCATGCAGTGTTACAAAAACTTACACAGTATAAGTTTAATACAAGCAGTACTAATGTCCTTTTGGCAGTACTAACTTTCTTCTGGCAGTACTAAGTTCTTTTAGCAGTACTATCTTGTGAACTAGCAGTACTATCTTGTGAAGATTTATTCCCAACAATCCTCCCCTAAACTTGTGATTTACCTTTTTTAAATCTCAAGTTCGTTTGATAATTCTTCTAATCTTCTTCTGCTCAGGATTCTTTCAAACACTCTTCTATTGCTGTAATTGTGACTTGACAAATCTGATGAGTTCATATCCCATTTCACTTTGATAATCAACTTCAAGTCTTCTACTCAACATCTTTGAAAGAATATCATGTGACAAAGGATATTTCCTTTCTACCAACATGTGAATTACCAAACCATTATTCATTAAAAGCACATGAACTCCACAAAAATTATGTAGTTTCCAACTTATCAGATTCCAGTCCTATTGATTTCTTCATATTTCATCTTTTGCATTTGGTTCCATCATTGTCTTCAAATCTCCCTAAAGCAATAAATCATAGCCTTCTGGACTTGCTGTCCGAAACCTTTCTTTGACCAATCTGTATAATTCCAGAACATCTTGCCTATCAGAATCATAAAGCATTCCAACAAATATATTATAATGGTTAACACTTCCATCTGCTCTTTTGATTTGATAATAGTATTTATCCTCTGCTAGAATCTATGTTTCCTAGTCAACTATAGGATACTTTGTTGATAATGATTCAACATCAAGACCTTCATCTTCTGAAACAATAGTCAAATATCCTTGAAGTTCTTCTTTCTCAGCATCATCTTCTAACTTTTGTTTCTTAAAACTTTCTTCACTAGGAGACTCTCTTCCTCTTTTTCTAGCAAGTGATTTCTTTCTTAATCCTCCAGCTTTCTTAGAACTTTCTATCTCAACTTGTTCTGTTTCAGTCTTTTTAGCAGATTCTTCTAAAACTTTTTGACCTTTCCTTTTTTATTTCTGAACTTCTAACTCAGAATCCATAGGTACAAAGGAATGAATGTCATCCCATACCTTTTCAAATATAGGTCTAATCTCTTCATAAGTCATTCCCTTGAAGTATTTCATCTTGTAGCCTCCCTGATTCTTCAGATAGATGCACATGTTCTTTCTAAATTCAGCTACATATCTAGGTCTATGTTGAAGTGTATGATATCTTATCATAATCATGAGATTCTTTTCCTTTTCCTTTAACTTTTTCTTGTTCTGCTGTATCAATCTCTTCTTGCAACCTTTTAGCAATTTTAGCATCTCTTGCAATCCTTTCTCTTTCTTCCTCATCAATCTGCTCTTGTAATCTAACAGCTTATTCATGTCTAAGCCTTTCTAGTTCAAGTTGCTTCTTTGACTTCTTCTCAGGCTCAGTCTCTGTTAAAATTGATTTTCCTCTATCTTTCCTCTTCTCTGCACTCCTTCTGCTATACACAATCCTTCCAGCAGTACTAACCACTGGAGTTTCACCAGCAGTACTAATTGTAGCACCAGCAGTATTAAGTGTAGTATCAGCAGTAGTAACTTTTGGTTGACCTTTTTCACTACTACCTTGATCTTCTACAAGCTTTGTAGGTTCTTGTTCTTCTATCAACACTTCGGTATCATCACTTTGCTTCTCCTGAACCTGTTCATCCTCTTGAAACCATGTCATTCCTTCATCATAGACCAAAGAGCTGTTTGGATTTCATTAATGTTAGAATCTTCCTTCCCCTATTTAGAAGAATCCTCTGCAACATATTCCTTTCATGAAAGAACTATCATGGTCTTCTCTGTAACACCCCATTTTTTACATTAGCAGCAAGAATACTAATTCTGGGGGTATCTTATCATGGATACACATTCTTAATCATAAGAAATACAGACCCAAAAGAGACGTGTATTCAAAAGATTGTTATATTCATTTTTAAATCAGAGTTTTACAAAGCGGTCCCAAATCTAGTTATAACAAGTACATGATAATAAGTTTTAGCCATCTTCATGTCCATGCCACTCCATGCCATAAGTTTCTTAATTACCTGAGATAAACATGCATAAAAAGGGTCAACACAAAGGTTGAGTGAAATTCATAGGTTTAAAATATAATAGTTAAATACAAGTTATAGTGGAAATACTGGTATTGCAGGGACAATCATTATAGGGAACATTATTTATGTGATCTAAGTTCATGACGTCATAACATTTAAGGGAAATCACCGTTATGATAATTGGGTTAGGCTCGGTATCCCCATGGGAAAAGGTAACATGCCAAGGTCACTATTAGGACATGTATTATGCGTTTGGCTACCCCAAGCATGGGTATACCAATGGGAGCCGTCACCCCTAATAGATCTATTCATAATATTCCCGTTCACTCGCAATGCAAGTAATTAATGATTCATGATATGGAAATAATGGCACTAGAAGCTACTTAGGTAATAATATATTTGGATAGCATTAATTTAGAAAACACTTGCATTCATGGTTTATATCAGGTATCACAGGTTTTATCAAGTATGTCAAAGATTGAATTATGGGGTTACTGAATTTCCATTACAGCCTTTGAAAAGTAATCACATTGTTATAAGATAAACAAGTATGTAAAAGAGTTTGTACAGCATGTATCCCCCTCGCGGGTTTATAAAACATTCAAAAGATTGAAAGGCGAGGCTATGAACTTTCCTGATAGGTAGATGTAATAGATATTCTGAAATGAAAGCTGACGACCTTATCACAATCTTAACGGGGAGGGTTGATATAGCAAAATGATAATAAATAGCCACGTCACGCAACCTGAGTAAATATGTTGAGTCTTAGGAAGATTGTACTCTAGAACTTTAGTTTTAAGAGTTATGAGTTTGATTGAAGAGTTTGGATTATTGTTCAACGTTCGGGCCATCATAATCAGACGTATTCAGTAAATGTTTGAGGAGCTAGGGCACTTTAATCGTAAACCTAAACATTGTCAGAGCGTATTACCAAGATGAAACCCCTTAATATGAAGCTCCCTAGTATTGTGATATGATATAATCAGTTTTAAGTGTTTTGATTATATCTGCAAATGTTTAAGCATGAGGAAGCGTTAATTAAGTTATGTTTTGTAAAGGTTTTAAACTATTTTTATACTTTTTCAAAATGTTACATTTTAGACCTTGAGTTTGAAAATAGTAGCAGAATTTTAGTTGGAGTTGCACTTTTATGAGTGTGGTCTTCAGTTTATAAGATTATACAGGTAAACCATGTACTGTGAAAAGTGAATAATAGACCCTATAGTTATACTTTGATAAATTGACATATTCAGGCCCTTTAGTTATTAGGTTTTCAAAACCCTTGCATGGATACTATTACAAAAATGTCAAATTGCCATGAAAGTTCTCTTGAACATTTTTATAGAATTTATAAGTTATAATAAACTAAACATTGAAGAATTTAATGTAACGCATAGTTTAAATACCGATTCGTTATGCTAGGGAGCAAAACGGGTCAAATTGGTTTTAAAGATTGTAAAGTGCGGGTTTTAAGTTCAAATTTCTTTCATTATCAATAATTTAGTTATTTTAACATTATTTAAGCATGCTAGGATAGTTTATAACTAAATTTAACCATTATAAAAACATTTAGTTTTAAGAAAAACGCGAAATTAGGGTTTCGGGTGTACGGTTTTGGATCAAAATGGAAAATGAGCATGAATTGAGTTATGAAACTTTAACAAGAGTTTATTTAGGATCATATGAACATTATAAGAGTGTAGGAGCAGAAGTAGAATATCTAGAACCTGGGTTTGAGCTTCAAGGAGCAAAAATGGTGGAAATGGGTCGTTTCGGGTAGTATTTCCACTCGTACGCCTTGTATCTTATTCCCGGGGCTTCAAATCTTTAAAGCTTCACTTGATTGATCTTCTTAGATGATCCTAATATCATAATGAGTAGAGAACGGTTGCTCACTTGGGTTATAGATAAGAGAGTTGGGTGCAAGTTTGAATGAACACAAGAGTGCCCTATTTATACTTGAATTCAAGTGAGGTGAGTAAGCAAGGCTTAGTTTCTGATCTTGACACATAGGAGGTCTAGTAGGGGATGTGTAGAGGCTAGAAATTCAGGTGTGGAGGTCTAGCAAAGTAGATTGAAGTGTTGGATGGTGTTGGAGGCTGCCGCGGCTGAAGTAGCAAAAAGGAGGGTCATGTGGCTTTGATTTTGGCCATGGAAAGGTCTAAGCAGGTGGGTAAGCTGCTTAAGGGTTTCTAGAAGGAGTTTATGTAAGTATCTTGCACATGGATGGGTCTTAAATGGGTCAAAGAAGGCAAAGAAAGGGTGCGGGTCAGTTTTGAGCTCGACAAGGGTTTTCACAAGTTTTCTTGCTTGCATTTCATGTATAATGATTAAGGATGGTTGATATATGTTCCTAAGGTCTGAATTAACGTTTATTAGCAAAAATTTGCAATTGGTTTGGGTTAAAACGGGTTAGAAATGAAGAAGTGAGGTCACGGGTTCCATTTGGTACGGTTTAGGGTTTTCTTGACTTTCTTTGCTTATAATTCGTGTACATTGGACCAAGATTGATAGATTATTGATCCTAGGTATATATTGAGGTTTATTAATGATAATTGAGTGATGGTTTAGGTTATAATGGGTTAAAATGGAAAGAAATAGTCGTGGGTTGGAATTAGGGCTCGTATAAGGCTTTTAGGGTTTTCTAGCTTTGTAATTCTTGTACATTGTCAAAGTATTGATGGATAATGATGTATAATGGTTTGTAAACTCATTTTATGAGTTTACAATGACTCTTGGTTGCTTACTTGAGAATGAATTGGTTAGAAACGAGAAAACGGGTTGAATGATCATTTAGGGTTTCTCGGATTCATTTTACGTACAATTGAAATAAGATAATGAAGTAATGATGAAATAATGATGTAATAGGATTGACATGATTGTAAAATAAGTTATTACAACTTATTTGAGTATTGGTTTAGGTTTACAATGGATAAAAACGAAGAAACGGGTCATAGTGTAGTATTTAGCTCGGGTTAGGGTTTTCTGAGTTTTGAATTAGGTTTTGAGTATAAAAATGTGTATGAAAGTTTATGAATAGAATAATTAGGGTTTACACATTGTATATTGAGTGTATTAGCTTGTACAAAAGTGGTGGTGAAGAAATTGAAGGTAAAACGACTATTTTGGATATCGTGCTTAATGACTTATACATTGTGCTTTAAAAACTTGTACTTGACTTGGAGGGAGTTTATATTTCAAATGAAATGTTATATTACTTGTACATATGCTTTAGTAGCTTGTACATTCACTTTAGATATTAACCCTTCATGGAATTAGGGTTTAGAGGTATACGATAACGGTTTAAAGCCCGTTTTGATATAACGTTGCGAATGGTACATTATAGGAATAATGTACTTTGTAAAAAGAATATGATGATATTGACTTGACATGTTATGATGTTTGCTTGACATGTATGAAGACAGGATTGCCATAGATAGGTTGCGTGAGCTCGTCTACTTTAGTTATGTAAGTTACATGACATACTGAGATATTGACAATGCAAGTAATGTAATAAAGCGAAAAATTTCCCCGTAGATTTGTGATCATAGTAAAATAGATTGATTATGCATTTGATGAAAATTCTGGGTTGTTATAGTCTCCACCCCTTACAGAAATCTCGTCCTGAGATTTAATTGAAAGTTATAGTGAATAGATGTAGGTACTGGGCATGAATTTGATTTTTATGTTAGGTTAATCAAGGTCACAAGTCCACGTGTGTGATGCATTTATAATTATGTTGTACACCATAATTATAATTACCTCCTTTCACACGTCTACTTATTTTCAAGATCAAACTCTGTGATGAAGCAATAGAATTTCTCCAGATCTGATAGACCTGGGGGCTGGAATACGTTGCGCCACTCAGCTGTATAAGAAATCGTTATTCAGTAATTTTTTAAAAGTCAACATCAAAATAAGATGCTTATCACAAGTCTTTGTAAAATTGTCATACCTAGTGGTATTGAATTCATTTGGACTTGTATAGATTCTTGTGTGTTTCATTGTTTATTACGTTGCAGAATATAACAGAAAATTTTAGAATATGGAGATCATGGAATAAGTGATGTCAAGGAATGATTGTAGAGAGTTTCCGAATCAGTGAGATACAGATTTTGAACCATGAACTGATGATTGTAAGGAATAATGATAATGATTAAGGAATTGTTAGTTACATAACGGATTGAAGAAACTTGTTTGTAGTATGTTATTCTACTTAAGCCTATTCTTTATAATTGGTCACTTACAAAAAGATGCGTTTAACTCTTGTTTAATGAGAATTTATAATTCATAGTTCAGGAGATTATAATTTCCTTATTCATGAAGAATGTGACTAATCATTTCCAATAATAAAAAAATATCATAAAATCGTTTACTAAGCCTAAAAACACATATGGGTAATGTGTAAGAAAATGAATATTGTTAGAGTAATATTCAGATGTTGGATAGTACTGAGCCATAGAATTGAGGCATTGAAAATTTATGTTTCAAAGGTATGAGGAGAGTATTCAGAGTTGAACATGATAGAATTGATGAGTTTTATACCACCAGATGACAAGATGTAACGAAAAATTATCACTTTATTAATTCACGGAAATACTTGAATACGAACTTTACATATGAGACAGAGTTGATACTTTTGCAATTATTTCGTTTAAGTAGGATAAAGTAAACAGACGACGATGGGATTGTTGATGGGGGTTTTTAGATTGTAAGAAGATTGGATGAGAGATTAGAATCTCTCGAGAGTTTGTTTTCTAGGGGTAGAAATCTAAAGTGAACAAATTAAACTATCCCAAAGTATGTTTTTTCCTGTGGCCCTGTTATTTGCTTTAAGCCTCTGATTGCATATTGTCCTTTCTTTCACAGGCATGACATTTATGGATACTGTTTGTGGTTGTTTCTAGTGGTTTTGTTTCTGCAGTTATTGGTCAGATGACTACTCTATTGCAATAGCCGGGACTGCTTGACAATACAGGACCTATGTGATGTAGGTGCATCTTCACACAACGGATGTTTCCAGTTATATACGTTTGGTGGCAGTATAAATTTGACAGGTTTCTTGTCTTCTATACTTGTGTCGGTGGTAATCATTGTTACGGTTGTTATTGTTGTAGTTATTCTGATAGTTGTTGTTGTTGATGATGTTCCCTTTATCCTCAAGCTTTCGTTTGTAATCATTGGTTTCTTGCACGGAATCACGCTTTATTATCTGATCCATTAATCTTTGGGATATATTGATGGCTTCCTCCAAAGTTTGAGGCTTCGAGGCAAGTAGTCACGTTTTTCAATGCTTTGCGGGCAGTCCGATGAAAGCTTCCATAAGTTTCTCAGAATTCGGCACATGTTTGGAATAAGTTGTTAATTATTGGAATCTTCTAATATAAGTCTTGAGATTCATTCATTTACAGTTTTAGTAGTCCCATAAAATTATCTTCCCTTTTCTTGATTCTCGTTCGAAGACAGTACTTGTTTGTTCAAAAGCTTTTTAACTCAGTCCAGTGATGAATTGATTAGCTTCTCTTTCCCATAGGTGGGATGTGCATTCACCAGGACAAAGGCACCTCAATAGATAAAGTACCAGTATAGCAAATGTCACTATGTTTCCTCGGGCACACTTGTAGAGAGGGAAAACACTGACCGGTAGTTTTAAACCAGCGAATGAGGTCAAAATCCTTCTGTTGCCATTGAAGAGAAAGGTTGACGTTTATAATATTCTTTGTACTTTCTCTTTTTGTGTACAGGAATTTCTTGGGTTCATGTTCTATTGGAATTGTCAGCAAGCAAATTTGCATGGCAGTGCTTGTATTTTAGAGCTGAGGAAATGGCCTCCTCATTAAATCATTTCCGATGGATCCAAAAGTTATACTGGTTGTTTCAGATGATGACGCCCTTTTTTTTAGGGCGGGCATTCTATTCAAAAAAAGATGCTTAAGTAGTAAGATTGAGATTCTATGTTTTGAAAGTGAAGGTGATGACGCTTACAATGTTTTAATGGAAAAGCTTTATATTTGAATTTTTAAGGCACTTAGAGGTATGAGAAAGACGGAGATAATGTGCAAATGGTGGTAATGATGATTGAAAGAGGAGATAAGTTGGAAATAATACGGAATCTGAAACAGATTGCCTTTATAAATAACTTGCCTTTTTACTGTACATAGTCAAGATTTGACAAGCGTTTTTATTTACTACACACAATCCCTATGGCTAGGGATAGAGCTAATAATATTCTAGGAGTCTGGTCGGTAAATTAATCTTCAAGATTTCTGACGAGCTTGGATTTTCTCAATGATTTGTTCAAGATTTTGGAAATTCTGAACATGGCAAAGAATCTCTATCCTTTTCTAATGCTTCTTTTGAAGTATAATAATCTGAGTACGGTTTCTTGAGTTCGGTCTTACGTTTGTTACCATTAATCGTCTTCTTCCATTTTCTCCAATGCAGTGTTTGAAAAGAGAGTGCATCAAGTAATTCAAAATATCTTCGGACTTGATCCGGTGATGTTTTAGATGATGAGATTTTCCTATATCACATTATCTGAGGAGGGTAGGTGTATAATGAGGGAAGATGGTGATACCAAATTACAAGTTTGGATTTTCCGAGATTGAATTAAATAAGTAGTTGAGGAAGAATATGGAGAATGGATTTAGTTTTTAGTGTGGTAATAGTTCTTTAGGATCAAAGGAAATATCAGGGATCAATAGTAGCGATGGTTGGTATATCAGGATAAAGTTTAAAATAGTTAGGAGTAATAGGCTCTGGTGATGACAAGGTGCCCTTCCTTAGCCATATAAATTGCTTGTGTACGTCCTTCAAAAGGATATGTAGAAAGATGAGAATACTGGTGGGATCATATTATCTTTAGAGTTTTTCGAAGAGTTAAAAGAATTGCTTCTCAATGAGACTGGGAAATAATATGATGAGACTGAAGTATAGTTAAGAATATTCATAGAGGAAAAAGCATCCTCGATATCGAAAGTAGAGCGGTTGGGAGAAGACATCGTTCTGATAACAACCTAGTTTGTAAATTAAATAGTTATTTATGTAATAGTATAATGTTATGATCTTTAAGTTACTTGTTCCGGAATGTAGTGGCCGGAGGACTTGATGGCTTGAGAAAAAAAAAATGAAATGAGGTTATGTTAAGGTTTTGACCTTGTTTCTTAACCATGGGTTGTTACAATCTGTAACACCACCCATTTTTTTACAATCTCGCAGGGGATGGATAGAAGATATCTGGGGTTATACGTCATGGATACAACACTATAATCATAGAGAAACAACTTTTTAAAAGAGTCATTGTTGGAAAAAAAAATTAGTTATCAATTCATCATAATCAGGTTTTTTTACAAAATGAAGGGTCCCAAAATCTAAATATCAAGTTTGAAATGCTACAGTTCTTCAACCATCTTTGAGTCCACCATGCCACTCGAGCCGCAATTGCTGCTAATTACCTGAGATAGCATGCTAAAAAGTCAACAAAAAAGGTTGGTGAACTTTCATAAGTTTGATAAGTAGTTTAATATAAGTCATAGTGTAATAATGGTACAACACAATTATTCATGAGTGTTATTGTTATGATCTTGGGTCACGTTATTATATACCCGTTATTTGTAATGATTGCAACGAATACAATTATCATAGTAACAGTGTATTATCCCATTATTGCCTTATTTGGTCTGTTTGGTCTTGTCTGGTCTAAGCTCATGGCACACAAAGGACGAAGGTTTTATATACCCAAATGATATATTATATATAGAGAGATAAATGCCCTCGTTGTAGTATTAATTGCCATTTATACCTATGAATTCAAATATAGTGTGTTGGTTACCTATCGGCTTAACACAAACAGGTTGCAATTCGATAGGATCTATCCACAATATTTACGTTCCCTTCGAAGAGTAATAATGGTCCTATGATAATGAGGGGGACTTTTGGCATAATGTAACTGACGTAGGGCTTGTAATGTGTATGGTGGATAGCATATAACTTGCAAAAACACTTGTATTCGTAATTTATAGCATGTATAAGTCTTTGAAAAGTAGTCACATTGTCATAAGATAAACGAGTATGCAAAGAGTTTGTAACAAGCATGTATCCCCTCGCGGGTGTTTATTAAAACATTGTACAATGAGGTAAGGCGATGTTAGAACTTCATGGTAGTTAGATGTCGTAAATAATTCCAAAACTGAAGCTGACGACTTATCACATCTTAAGGGAATTGTTGATATAGTAAATAATAGTAACAGCCAGTCACACAACTGAGGATATGTCAATCTTCGGAAGATTGTACTTTAGAACTTTTCGGTTTAAGAGTTATGAGTTTGAATTGAAGAGTTTGGAATTATTGTTATCACCGTTCGGGCATCATATTCAGAAGTCATTCAAGTAATGTTTGAGGAGTAGGGCACTTTAAAACGTAAACAACAATCAGTCAGAATGTCAATCACAGAATGAACTTCCTTAATATGAAGCTCCCTAGTATTGTGATACGATATAGCTTCCGGATGATTGGTTTTAAGTGTTTTATTCAATATTGGAAATGTTAAGCACGAGAATCGGTAATTAAAGTTAGTCTGTAAGGTTTTAAGCATTGGATTTTTAAACTTTTCAAAATGTTATTTTCGACCCTAGGGTTTGGAAAACTTGTAAGTAGCCCCTAGGGTTTTGATTTTTAAGACTTTGGTCCTTCAAATTTTTTTGATATACCAAGTAAACTTGGAAGTTGAAAAGTGACATAATAAATCCCTTAGTTATATTTGATAAAATGGACATATTCGCTTTTAGTAATAAGTTTCAGAAAGTTACGATTAATATTACCTTGCATGAGATTTAATTACAAAAATGGTCCAAATTGCCATGCAGCTTTTTTATCATTTCATTAGGCATTTTATAAGTTTAATAAACTATAAAATATGAGATTTAACGCACGCAAGTTAAAATGAACGATTCGTTAAGCTAGTAAGTTAAAATGGGTCACTTAGGGTTTCAAAACGTAACGCGTAGGTATTAAGTTAAAATTCTTCATTAATCAATAAAGTGGTTATTTTAACAATGTTAAGATGATAGGATAGATTATAACAAATATTTAATCATTATAACATTTTGTTTTAAAGAAAAACGCGAAATTAGGGTTATCGGGGTGACGAGTTTTGGATAAAACGGAACTGAGCATGAATTGAGTTCTGAAACTTTAACAAGAGTATATTTAGGATCATTACATGAACATTATAAGGGGGTATTGATAGTAGCAGAAGTAGTACATTAAACCTGGGTTTGAGCTCAAAGAGCAAAAATGGTGGAATTGGAATGGGCAGAATCGGGGATTTCGGTTCGTAGGCTAGAGTAACGACTCCCGGGCTTCGTTTCTTGGTTTCTTTTGCTTCCTTTCTGTACTTGAGACTTCTTAAGATCTATTTAGAAATTTATTGAGCAAGGAGTTGTTACTTGAAGGGTTTATAGATAGGGCGGGGGGGGATGAAGAAAAATGAAGTGTTATGGCTCCTATTTATAGGTAAAGGACCCTTAAGGCTTAAGGTATGCTTGAAATCTGAGATGGGACATGTGGAAGGTCTAGAGGGTGATGAGGAGGGGCTAGGGGATGTGTTGGATAGGCTAGAAACTAGCAAGAACATGGTGGTAACACCATGTGTATGCCGCGGCTTCTACTAGAAGAAAAGGAACCATGTGATGTTTTCTTAATCAAAAATATTGAAGATATTTGTTTTAGAAGGTGTGTAAGCTGCTTAGGAATGAAGTAGCTTAGTCATGGAGGTGCTTGATTGCAAAGAAAAGCTTTGAAATGGGTCATTTTGTAAGAAATGGGGTTACGGGTTCATTTTTGGGCTCGGCATGATGTTCAAAGGTTTTAACAAGGTACATTGTGTTATAAATGATTAAGGAATCATGAAATAGGTTGTTAAGGTCTGGGATTAAAGTAATTAGGAAAGATTAGCAATTCGTTTGGGTTAAAACGGATTAGAATTGAAGAAATGGGAGTATGGGTTCAACTAGGGCTCGTTTAGGGTTTTCTTGACTTTCTTGGCTTATATTTTGCATACTCTTGATTAGGAATGATGGAATACAAATCCTAGGGCTTATATAAAGTATTATAAATGAAGTTTGGTCGTTGGTTTAAGTTATAATGGGTTGAAATTGAGAAAACTGGTCAAAATCACAATTAGGGCATAATTAGGGTTTTCTGGATTCGTTAAGGTTTTCTAAGCGGCTTTGATTTCTTACACATTGTTAATGATATATAATGATTTATAAACTTATTTTATGAGTTTATAATGGCCCTTGGGTGGTTATTGGATTGAATGGTTAAAAGATGGGGTATAGGTTGTTTTAACTGAACCAAATTAGGTAAATATTTTTAGGGTTCATAGGATATGTTTTAGTACAAGTGATGTAAAATGCGATGTATTGATGAAATATGATTGCTTGTAATAATAAACAAGAACAAGTAAAGCTATAAGCTTTTGTAATATGTCTTTTATTTAAATCCAATGTATCAGTTTAAACGACTGTTGTGTCGTTCTTATATATATCTTGTGCTGTTGATCTTGAAGTAACATGCCCCGGATCCTTATTCCGCTGCGACCCATTTTGGGGGTGTTACACACAGGCACGTAACATGTCCTCCAATGTTTGAATGGTTCTCTCACTCTGACCATCGTTCTCTAGATGGTAAGCTGTACTCATATCTAATCGAGTACCTAATGCTTTATTAAGGGACTTCTAAAAATGTGATGTAAATTTCCCATCACGATCAGAGATGATCGAAACTGGCACTCCATGCTTTGAGACTACTTCCTTCAGTACTCTCTCGTCAATTTCTCTAACGTGTCATCTTCTCGCATAGGCAAGAAATGAGCAGACTTAGTGAGACGATCAACGATTACCCAAATCGTGTCTTGACCGGCTACCGTCTTTGGCAACTTAGTCACAAAGTCTATTGTTATATTCTCCCATTTCCATTGTGGGATCTCTGGTTGAACCAACAAACCAGATGGTTTCTGATATTCTATCTTAACCTTGGCACATGTTATATACTTGCTGACATAAGTGGCAATTTTTTCTTTCATGTTGGGCCACCAATACAGCCTCCTAAGGTCCTGTTACATCTTGTCCGATCCAGGATAGATGGAATACTTTGACTTATGCGACTTATGCATAATCAAGGCCCTCAACCCTCTGAAATACGGAATCCAACTCCGGTTATTCAAACATAACGTTCCGTCAGCACGAGGTTCTAACTTGTTAATCATGCCATGCAAATCTTCGTTGATGCAGTTCTCTTCCTTCCTGGCTTCCGATTGGGCACTCAAAATTTGTTTAGTAAGTCTCGAACTCGTAGTGGCTTGTTTCTCTCCTTTCGGCTCAGGGCATCAGCCACCACGTTCGCCTTCCTTGGGTGATATCGAATCTCACAGTCGTAGTCACTCAACAACTCTAACCAACGTCGTTGCCTCATGTTCAGCTCCTTCTGATCGAGAATGTGTTGCAAACTCTTGTGATCAGTGAACACAACGCACTTGGTGTCGTACAGATAGTGTCTCCACATCTTCAGGGCAAACACTACTGCTCCTAGTTCCAAATCATGGGTGGTATAGTTCTTCTCGTGAACCTTGAGTTGGCATGATGCGTAAGCTATGACCTTTTCCCTCTGCATCAAAACCGCGCCCAACCCTTTATGCGAAGCATCGCAGTATACCACGAAGTTCTCACTTCCCTCAGGTAAAGCCAAAATCGGCGCACTACATAGTTTTTGCTTCAACAACTGAAACGCAGCCTTTGCCTTTTCTCCCCAATCAAACTTCACACTTTTCTGAGTCAGTTTCGTCATAGGTCTAGCGATTTTTGAAAAACCTTCGATAAATCGTCGGTAGTAACCAGCCAAACCTAAAAATTGACGGATCTCGGTTGGTGTCTTGGGTGACGCCCAATCCTTGATAGACTCAATCTTAGCTGGATCAACGTGAATGCCTTCACTATCAATCACGTGACCAAGAAATTGTACCTTCGACAGCCAAAACTTACACTTTGAAAACTTGGTGTATAATTCTTCCTCCTTCAATAACTTCAAAATCAACTTAAGGTGTCCTTCGTGCTCCTTTCTGCTCTTGGAGTAGATCAAAATATCATCGATGAATACAATCACGAATCTATCCAGATACGGTTTGCACACCCGATTCATCAAATCCATGAATATTGTCGGTGCGTTAGTCAAGCCAAACGGCATTACTTGGAACTCGTAGTGTCCATAGCGAGTCCTAAATGCTGTCTTTGGAATGTCTTCCTCACGAACTCTGAGTTGGTGATAACCAGATCTCAGGTCGATCTTAGAGTAGACTCTTGATCCTTGGAGTTGATCGAACAAGTCGTCGATCCTCGGAAGTGGGTATCGGTTCTTCACAGTAAGTTTGTTTAGTTCACGGTAGTCGATACACATCCAAAAAGAACCATCTTTCTTCTTGACAAACAAAACTGGTGCTCCCCAGGGTGAGGAACTGGGTCTTATAAATCCTCTGTCAAAAAGTTCTTGCAATTGAGTGGATAACTCTTGCATTTCTGCTGGTGCTAATCGATACGCGGCTCGTGCTACAGGTGCAGCACCAGGGACTAAGTCGATTTGAAATTCAACTTGTCGAGCAGGTGGTAGTCCAGGCAAATCTTCTGGAAAGACTTCCGAAAATTCCCGTACGATCGGCACGCCCTCAAGTCGCTTCTCCTTCGACTTATCTTCAACCTTCTTGGATGTAATTCGCGCTAGGTAGACTTGACATCCCTTCTGAATATACTTCTAGGTCCTCGTACACGATATGATGTTCAACTTACTTCCGCCGTCGCAATTATCACCTGGGATTATCAATACCTCATCTCCATAAGGAATACAGACGACCTTCTCATCACAAACGATCAACGTGTGATACTTCGCCAACCAATCCATACCGATGATGACGTCGAAACTACCAAGTTCTACGGGATTAGATCTATGTCGAACGGATGACCTAATAATCCTAACGTGCAACCTTTAAGAACAACATTTGTTTCTGAAATTCTTCCATCATCAAGTTCTACGACATAACTAGTGTCTAAAGTGGATGGTGCAACATCAAGTAAAGCACTAAAGGCAGATGACACAAAACTTCTATCGGCTCCCGAATCGAATAACATAGAAGCATAACAGTTATTGAGAAGAAACGTACTCATGATAACATTGGAATCAGGGTTTGTTCCTCCTCCACCAATGGCGTAAGCCTTTGTTGTAGCTTCGTTACCTCCAGTCTGGTTTCCAGTCTGGTTTCCAGTCTTGTTCCCAACTCGATTCCCATGGTTCCGGTTTCTCAACTTTAGACATCCTCTCTTCACATGTCCCAGTCTCCCACACTCGTAACAAATAACACCTTGCTGATTCCTAAGTGGGGCTCTTTGCGTGTTTGGTACCGCAGCTGTAGATCTGCAATCTCTCATCTGGTGTCCAACTCTCTTACAGTTATTACACTTCACTGTACATGGCCCTACATGGTGGTATCTGCACTTGTTACACAGTGGGTGAGGTCCAGCATACCCTTTCCTCTCATTATTCTCAACCGTGTAAGCTCTAGCCACATTCTACCCACTAACATTTTGCCTCTTAAATGGTGGTTGTTGTCCATGGTTATCCCTTGGGTTACTTTCCATCCTCCTCTTATTCTCAGCACTCCTTGCAGCATAACCCTAGAGCTTCTTGTCCATCAATTGGTTAGCAATGCGTATGGCATCTTGGAGTCTAGCCGGATTCGCAGCAATCACATTTCCTTGAATGTTGTCCGGTAATCCTCCAATAAACCTCTCCACTCTGTCCTCTTCGTCAGGGACCATTCTAGTACACAACAAAATCAACTCCTGAAACCTTTGAGTGTAAGCAGTCAAGTCGTTTCCTTTCACGGTCAGATTCCACAATTCAGTCTCCATCTTCTGAATCTCGTTCCTTGGACAATACACCTCAGTCATCAACTTCATAAGTCCAGCCCATTTCATGGCATATGCAGCATCAACACCAATTGTCCTTTTATGAGAGTTCCACCAAGTCAAAGCACTGTCCTGCAGTGTGCATGTAGCATATTTCACTTGATACTTCGGTGGACAATTACTGATGTTGAACACAGTCTCCATTTTCTCGAACCAGCGGGTCAATCCGACAACGCCTTCGGTTCCTGAGAAATTATGTGGCTTGCACTTCAAGAAGTCTTGGAAAGTGCACTCTCTAGCCACTGGCATGAAACCTCCATAGTTCATACCATGATTCCCATTTCTATTTCCATTTCCGTTTTCTCCATTCCCATTTCCTCCGTTACCTCCATTCCCATTTCCTCCATTCTCACCTTCTTGTTCGTCCCCATTCTCATTCAGGGGTTCAAGGGTCCTTGCGGCTTCACGAGCCTCCATCTCTTCAGCTACTCGGCGAGTAACCAATTCTTCAACCTCCTCATGAGTCATGGATGCTCCGGATCGTGTGTTAGGCATCTTCCTACAACATAACAACGTAACACTCGATGAGATTTCTAGGTGATGCGAGATCACTAACGGTGTTAAATAAAATTTACGGTTAATTCACATAGGAAATACATGATCGAAATATATTCATAGGAACCCCATAATGCATGACGCAAAAGCATAAGTAAATCAAATCATGACATCATATCATAGATAAATACCAATTTCATATCATCGAACATTAGTGATTACATCACATTAGTTTCAAAATACAGAAAATACGAGTTTCTAACACTACGGTTATCACTAAACGCTACTGCTCAGTACTACAACACTAATGAACATATCTAAGGACGGTAGCCCATGTGCTTCCTAGCACACGCCTCAAATCTGCCAACTCTCACTCGATCATAAAATCGAAACCGTCGTATCTGCCTCAGCTCTCTCTGCATACGTGACATGCCGCGCTAGAGTCGGTCAACTCTCTGACTCTCAACACTCGTGGTGCCTCTGAGCCTCCTGTTATCCCTCTCCAACTCAGCAACCCTCTCAGTCAAAGCAGTGACTGTCGACTTAACCCTAACAATCTTATGTCCCTGCTCCCTCTGGACACCCTCAATAACCTGTATACGATGGACTGGGATAGCCTGCGTGTGATCATGGAACCTCTGCACTAGGCTCCCCAAAGTCTCATACGTACCCCCTGCTGCTCCCTCCTGAGCAGGCTCAGGGATAACCTCCGGTACCACAGGAGGTGTATCTCTATCGCCACTAACTACAATCGGGTCTATCGTACCTGTCTTAACATCATCCCGAGCAACAGTCACAGCCTCAACCCTAACATCAACTCCACTAGTTCTAATAATATCAGCAAAATCAAAACACGCCTCGATAACTGCCTCAACGTGGTCAATATCCATCCCATCTCTCCTCTCAACATGATCATCCACCTCTATATCAGTCCTTCTAGACCTAGACTACTCAGAACTCTCATCCTCAATGTCAACTCCCAAACCAACCTCTCTAGGTACGTATGGCTCAAAACTATCCTTTGAATAACCCTCTAAATCCGTTGCTAACTCAAGACTTCTAATCCTCTTAGGTGATGGTATCAAATCAGCACGGACAGGAGATAGAGCTCTGGCTACAGGTGGTAATGCAGGTACAGATGCCATAGGGGACCAACGTCTCTTGCGAGATGGCCCTGCAGAAGTACTCGGTAATTCGAGAGAAGAATGATCTGACAATCAGTGTCTCGAAGAAGAATCAGATAAAGCATCCGAATGAAAATCTGATGATGAATCTGAAGAAGAATGATCGACAGAATGTCTCACAGTAAGTTGCTGAACAGGTAACGATCCAACCCTCTTCCTCGCATTCATCATGTGTACCGGCCCATTAAGATGGTAGCGGTACGGTCGACCATGAGGAATAGGCTGTCTAGGTGCTAGAATCATAACTCGATGACGAGGTATGACAGGTGATCTCTAGGTAAAAGAGGTAATCTCAGTGAAAGGTGTACCATGGGTAGGTGATGGTGGTGTATTTGGTGTATCATTGTCTGTGGTGTCGTCAGCCGATGATAAAAATGGTGAGGTAGCTGGTAATGGTGGTATATGGTCTAATGATGGATCCTCATATGGATCAGACTTTGAATCAGATGTAGGTGAGTAATCAGGAGATGTTGGTGTATAATCTGGAGATGGTGGTATATTAGGTGCTATGATAGGTATCTCTGTGGGTATCATTGTAGTGTCAGTCTGAGTAGTGGGTGGAGTAATCACTGGTGTGGTGTCGGGAATAGTGGTAGGGATGGTACCGAACAAGATAACTCGTCCAGCAGGTATCCCTACGCTATCCTCTGATGAGTCTGAAGAAACTGAGATAACTAAAATAGCCATGACCTACACAAGCAAAGTTTATATAAATCATCGTTATATCAACCATGCATGATGCAACATATGATCGGGTGAATGGGTAACTGGATGAATGCAAAATGAACGAACGAATGCGCGGGTCATCGAGTACGGCATGATGGGATTAAATAAGAAATACTTATAGTAATATTAGATATACTTAGTATTTAATACGTATATATTATCTACGAAGTATGTATACATAGGGTTACGTAAGGCACATAATCATGTAGGATCACATACTGGTTATAGTCCAGACCTAGTTTATACTACCTGGTTCTCTATAACCTTGGCTCTAGATACCAATCTGTCACACCCCCAAACGGGCCCTGGATGGAATACGTGTCCGGAGGCGTGACGTTCCTGGATATCTCAAGTACAAAGCATAAAGAACGACCTCTAAGGGTACGTTTTAAAAATAAACACCGTTGCATAAATTTAAAATAATAATAAGTTTACATCAATCAAATTTAAAAGATTCAAAAGTTAAAATGCGGAAGCTTTAATAAGTTCAACAACGGTATTTAAGATAACATAGATGAAATCTGAAAACTGGTTTGGGCAATTAGACTTCATATAGATCAAGCAACATCTTCCAAGCTAAGCACCTGAGAAAAACATGCTTAAAACGGTCAACATAAAGTTAAGTGAATTCATAGGTTTAATTTGATGTAATAGTGGACCACAAGATTTTACACGCATGCGACAGTTATAACAAATACAACTTCACATAAAATATATTTACGTTGCACTGAGCTTATGACATCAATGCTAATTCTGAGACATAGCTTTCATATAGCTATAGGTTGCATTGCCCTAGAGGAAATATGACCTAAGATTTTCTATCCGAAATTTGACATGACATATATCCGTTTAATCGAGCGACCCGTGGGTAGTAAGTGTGACTTATCCGGATAGGGATAATTAGTCCTAATAGATCTATTTATTCACTCGCGCTCCCTCAACCGGTCCTTCGGTCATGAAATTAACAGTTCATAATAGTTTTGAGCAATAAGAGGTCTAGCGCTACTTAGGCAACACGTAAACACGGAAAAATTCTCATGAAAGTACCTGTGTCCGATTTTAAAAACAAGCAATGTTTCTCACCCCAAAGTTATTAAACATTTATTCAAAACGAGTAAAAGTGCGGGGCTATGAACTCACATTGATGATAAGGTAAAGAGTATACGTCAAAAGTAGGGTCACTCGAAACGAACGGTGGTACACGGGTATGACCTAGAAGAATACGGGTTTCAATTTAGTCTCAGAAAGTTAACGTATGTGATTTGATGCATGAACATTTATTATTTATTTTTGATAAACGTTATTTGTGTATTAAAACAGTAGTGATCGGTTTTTATGAAAGGTCTTAAGTTGTAAGTAAGTATGTATATAATATTATATTAGTTATATAAATATAATATTATATTATTATTAACGTATAAATAAATTTATTATTTATAATTTGACATTTCCAAATCGTTAAGTAATTTAGTCAAAACATTTTATTATTTATGTTTTCTAAGAAATTTCTAAGTATAATATTTTTACAAAATTTCGGCATGACCCGTTCGTGTTTACTCATTTTCCAAAGTCGTAGACTTTATCAAAAACCAATTTTAAACTACTTCTAAATCACAATTTACAATTTACAACTCTATACCATCATTTTCCATTTAAAACAAATCCACGAGTCACTAAAACTCTTATTGGGCTTTTAGGCCCACTAAGCCTTTAATATGCCAAAGTACGAAATAAATAAGTCCGATATACTAAGAAGATAACAAGCGAGTTCTAGGTTCATCAATAAGCTACCACAAGCTCATAATAAGCCGAGACAAAATAAGCCGAACCTATAAGCTTATGAATAAGCTTGGGCCGTGGGTTTATGTTATGGGTGACGTGGGCTTGTAGGCCCATTAAGTCTTATTTGGGCTTATTGGTTAAGTCAAATAAGCTTAATGTTTTACCCTTCCAAAAATAAGCTAGAAATAAGCACATTAAATTTAAGTTACAAGAAATAAGCTTAAGAAAATATTTCTTTATGTTTTCCCATTTATTCGTGTATATGTATATGCTAAAATAAGCTCAAAATACTCAAACAAGCTCTCAAATAAGCTCTTATATATAAGCCGAATACAATAAGCTCAATAGTACAAATATTATTACATGAAAATAACCACGATCACAAAACTATGATTTCCTTATGTTCCTTTTTATAAAATTCGAACCATATGTATACCTTTTTAAGGTTTATGTAGTTTCAAAATCATTCTTTTTACAAAACAAGTTATACAACAAAGGTTTATGCATCAAGAAGAATAGAAAAGTACAAGTTATTTGAGGATTTGAAGACTTACAAAGAAAAATGATTTTTAGAGATGAACAAAGATCAAGAACAACCCAAACGTTGTTTATTTTATACCCGAATGATCTTAAATGATCAAGCCTTCAACTATTCTTCAAATGTAAATGATTGAAAGTGAAAAATGTATGGTTTTGTAAGTGTTTGTGTTGGTTCGTATGTTTTAAAGAGAGAGAGCACAAGAGAAATGTTTTTGTGTGTGTAGGAAGTGAATGGGAATGAATGATATATGACAAGATGCTCACACACACTCACACACACTTGTGTGTGCCGATTGGTTAGGGGACAAGGGATAGGGGACCAAAATGATCTACCTATCACACCATTACTAGTACTAGTCCTTTACCTTAATTCTTGCTTGCATGTCTAGAGAATACATTTCAAAATTTGAATCCTATGCATGTATATACATGCATATCCGGTTGCAATTGAGGCCAAGGGGGAGGGGGGACCAAAAGTGGCCTCCAACTTTCTAGGAAACTAGTGCTCAAAAACATTTAATTTCCAAAGGTCTAGCATACATGACAAGGTATTGTTTAAATTCCACGGAACACGTAATTAACGAAACGAGTAACGACATCACTTAAAATTATGAAATTTTATATATTGCCTTAAAACATAAAAACGTGGCTATTGCCAAAATACTACAACGTTTGGTGTCCCGGTTCGCTCCCGGTGATGATTCTCAGATAATAACGGAACAACTTCCCGGTTAAGCGGGAAAGCTAAACGAAACTTTTAAAAATTTAAACTACTAAACGGAAATGGCTAAATTATTGAACGGAAATTCTCGGGGTGTGACAATTTCTCTCTTAATATTATAGATGGGTCTAGTTGGGTAATTTTATAGATGGGTCTCCCAAGGGGATTAGACAGGTCTATCGGATCAAAAGTTATTTTTATACATTTTCATTCGTTTTCATGCGTTTTTATCCCTTTTTATACGTTTTGTACTTTTTTACGTTTTTATACGTTTTCGAACGTTTTGGAATGGTCTTATATTGTTTGTTCGCTTTTTTAAACGTTATTATACGCCAATGACCATTTTCTTACATTTTGTTACGTTTTCTTTCGTTTTCGTACGTTTTTGACCGTTTTTGCCCATTTTCTTACTTTTTTGTCCATTTTCTTATCTTTTGTATGTTTTCTTACGTTTTCTATGTTTTGTTCGTTTTGTACGTTTTTGTACCCTTTTATACATGAATGTTTTCAAATGTTTTATCCGTTTTTATACGTTTTAGTACTTTTATAAAAATGTCTAAAAGCGTATAAAGACGTATATAAAATGTACGAAAACGAACGAAACGTAAGAAATCGAAGAAAAACGGAGGAAAACGGAGAAAGACGTATGTAAATGAACAAAATCGTACAAAAATGGACAGAAAGTACGAAAACGGACAAAAATGTATTATAACGTTTAAAACGGATGAAGACGTTCAAAACCGTTCATAAACGTTTAAAAAAGCTTAACAGCATAAGAAAACGTGCAAAAACGTGCAAAACAAAAAAAACAGTCGAAAGCGGTCGAGAACGCACGAAAACGGACGAAAACGAACGAAAACGAACGAAAAGGTTCGAAAACGGACGAGATTCGAAAATCGGTTAAAATCGGTCGGAAATAGGTACGAAAAATGTCGTAATCGGTCAAAAACGGACAAAATCGTGTTCACAAAATCGGACAAAAAACGGTTAAAAATCAGTACGTTAATCGGTCGAAAACGGACAAAATCGGTCAAAATCGATCGAAAACGGTCGAAATCGGACAAAAGCGTACAATAACGTATAAAAATAGACAGTGAATCACTTTGGTTACTACATTGAGCATCGTTGGCTTCTAAATAAACTTTATTTTTAAAGTTATCAAAACCCATTTAGACCTGGACCTAACTTTTAGACTAGGGACTTGTGCACTAAACGGTTTTAACCAGTTTTGGCGTTCTGGGTTTCTGTCACCAGGAAACCTGTTTCGGTTCAAGATCCATATTTTTCGAATACCGGTTTCACTCAAATCGGAAACCGGGTTGTGGGTAAAGCCGGTTTAATTAGGCCGGGCACATGTTGAAGCAGAGGTGTTTTATTATTTTTTTTTTTTTTTTTATTTTTTTTTTCATTTTGTTTTTTTTTTTTGTTTTTATTTTTTTTTCTTTATAAGTCCGTTTGAAGTTCTTTTTTTTTAGTTTTTTAGTTTGTATTTGAAAGCCGAATATCCGTAGTTTGTTTGGAACGTTGTTGAAACCAAGATTGGAAACTAAACTGGAGGTAATGAAAGCTTCAACAAAGGCTTACGCATTGGTGGAGGATGAACAAACCCTGATTCCAATGTTTGTCTGGGTGTAGTTTTTATTTATATTTTTCTTTTTTGTATAAAAATAGACAGTGAATCACTTTGGTTACTACATTGAGCATCGTTGGCTTCTAAATAAACTTTATTTTTAAAGTTATTAAAACCCATTTAGACCTGGACCCAACCTATCTAGACTAGACGTGCACAAACCGGTTAACCAGTTTGGGTTTGTTTTCAGTCACCAGGAACCTGTTTCAGTCAATGACCATGTTCGAACCGGTTTCACTCAAACCGGAACCGGTTTTAGGCCGATTTAAAGTTGAACCGGTTGTACCGGTTTGGAACCGGTTCGTTACCAGTTAACCGGTTTGACCGGTTCCTTTTTTTTCGTTTTTTGTTTTTCGTGGTTTTATACGCAATACACTAAATAAACTTCAACTTTTATTTAATTGAAAACCTAATACATCGAAAACGAAATACACCGGAAAGGAAATACAACACAAGACATCGGAATTGAAATTAGAAATACAACATAATAATCGGTTTATTCGTAATCATAGCCATGGTTCGTCATATCATAATCAACCTCTTCTCCTCCCGAACCCGAACCGGACATCGTGCCTTCGCTGCTAGCAACATCTAGTGCAATTTCTTCTTCGGATAGTGGAATTGCTTCATTTTGTTGCACCTCGGCATCCAAGATCTCTTCTTCAAAGTCTATGGGGTTTTTAAGACCGGATTTGTGTTGTTTACGCTTTTGAGCGTCCAAGTGATCCTTTAAACACATACACATCTCTAAAGATGCTGGAGTGAGTCTTGTTCTTCGGATTGACAACACCCTCCCACTTGTTGAAAATACGGATTCAGAAGCTACCGAAGTAGCTTGTACACTTATTATATCCATGGCCATGCGGGATAGAACGGGAAACATTGATTCCTTTACATTCTAAAAACCCAAGAGATCAAGGTTTCCCGGCTTCGGAACAGATTTTAATATAGCGTTGATGGTTTCTATCACTCGATTTAAAAACATCTTTTAACATTGTTTTAAAAGACTCTTTGATTGCATTAATCGCGGGCACTGCTAAACCATCTTGCACAACCAAGTTAATGATGTGTGCAACACAACGACTATGATAAAACCTACAATCCATTGGTGGTTTGTATTTTAATTTTAGTTTACCAATTGCGGATGTGTTGTTGCTAGCATTATCCAACGTAATTGACATAATTTTATTTTCCAAATTAAAATTGACAAACGTTTTTCTCAATGTTCTAGCTAAAGCACTACCCGTGTGGGGAACCGAAAAGTCTTCGAATGCAATGACCCGCTTCATCATTTGCCAAGTACCAGGTTCAATCCAATGTGCGGTAACACATATGTAAGAATCGGGCACCCCATGAGGAGCGGACCAAACATTCGCTGTTAGGTTGACATTAGTATTTAAGTTAACAAAACCATCAATTATTGCTTGTTTAGCCGTTACCCATAATTTCATTGCATCACGTTTGAGAGTAGTGCGACTTACATGATTGTATTTTGGTTGCAAATGTTTCTGAAACACCCTCGTTGTTTGCTCGTCGTCAAAGTGGTTGAATGGTAACCCTCGTTGAATCACCAAACCCGCGAATTGTTCACGAAGAACATCCGGATTGTACACGAAAATACTCCCATCTCGAGACATAGACGATTGCCCCGATTCCGAAACCCTCTTTAGTGCTTCACAATGCGGATGCGAGATATGATTCTTCAACGTCGAGTTGGAATCTTTCGAAAAGAAATGAAAGCAATGAATACATTGAGCTTTTTTCGTGTTGTCGGACATTAGGCAAAGGTTGAAGTCTTTCCAAATCTGGGGGTTTCGATTGTTTGGTAGGATTTGAACAACCGTCGGTGCACTTGATGAACCGGCACCGGGGGTAGTTGAGGCGGATTGACTTGCCATTGCTAATTGAAAGAAATTCGGTTTTGCTTTGGAGAGTTTTTTTTGCTTAGGATTGTAAGTTGTAAGTTGTGATTGAAACACTAACACAACCCCTCAATTTATAATCAAATAAAAGAGCAAAACAACAAACACTACACCCAAAAAGTCAGAAAAACGCTCCTTCACGGGTCCCCCCACGTTATAAAAGCAATATTCGAATTTTGAAAAAAAAATATCTCAAACCGGTTTGGAACCGGTTAACCGCTTCGGTTTCGGTTTGCCGGTTCCAAAAACCGGTCCACGAACTGGTGTAAAATCAAAAAACCCTTAAACAAAAACCCTAAACCGGTTCCAAACCGCCGGTTTGGCCAAGAACCGGAACCGGTTCAGGTCAAAACCGGGGTTGACCGGTTCGGTTTTAGGTTCGGGTTGAAGAACCGGTTTTTTTGTTCACGTCTAATCTAGACCTAAACCCATCTAGACCCACATCCATCTAGACCCATGTTTCTATAAGACCCATCTAGACCCAAACCCATCTAGACCTATGACCCAACCCATCTATTTTGCCACCTCTACTTAAAATGTTAAAACTGATATCGCGGTGTTATGGTGTATGATACTTAGCACTCTAACTGTCTAACATGCTAGCAGCAAAAGTTTCCCGGTAATGAAATTCAACAAGCAAAATTACTCGCGCGTTGCTGCGGGGCGTTAATTTTTCGCGTATTGTTGCGGGCCATTAATTTTTATTTTTATTTTTTATTTTTTAATTTTGCGCGGGTTTATTTTTTCGGTCTCATGTTTAATAACTTGATTTTTTTTGCAATATTGTGCTCGTTTTGTTCGCAATTCAAAGATCTTTCCGTGGGTATTTTTTGGTCGGAATGACTCGATAGATATGTGTTATATATAAAAAAACGTAAATAGTTAGAAGCCGAGGGTACGTTTTGTAATTATTTTTTTTCTATTTATATTAAACTTCAACATTTTTTATAAAATCGTGCGTATATCAGAAGCATTGCAATATTGGACTCGTTTTGTTCGCAATGCGAAGATCTTTACGCGGGTATTTTTTATCTGAATGAATAGGTAGATATATGTTATATATTTGATAAGTAAAGTTTTCGCGTGTTTTAATTTTACGCGGGTTCATTTTTTCGGTCTCATGTTTAATAACTTGATTTTTTTTGCAATATTGGGCTCGTTTTGTTCGCAATTCAAAGATCTTTCCGTGGGTATTTTTTGGTCGGAATGACTCGATAGATATGTGTTATATATAAAAAAACGTAAATAGTTAGAAGCCGATGGTACGTTTTGTAATTATTTTTTTTCTATTTATATTAAACTTCAACATTTTTTATAAAATCGTGCGTATATCAGAAGCATTGCAATATTGGACTCGTTTTGTTCGCAATGCGAAGATCTTTACGCGGGTATTTTTTATCTGAATGAATAGGTAGATATATGTTATATATTTGATAAGTAAAGTTTTCGCGTGTTTTAATTTTACGCGGGTTCATTTTTTCGGTCTCATGTTTAATAACTTGATTTTTTTTGCAATATTGGGCTCGTTTTGTTCGCAATTCAAAGATCTTTCCGTGGGTATTTTTTGGTCGGAATGACTCGATAGATATGTGTTATATATAAAAAAACGTAAATAGTTAGAAGCCGATGGTACGTTTTGTAATTATTTTTTTTCTATTTATATTAAACTTCAACATTTTTTATAAAATCGTGCGTATATCAGAAGCATTGCAATATTGGACTCGTTTTGTTCGCAATGCGAAGATCTTTACGCGGGTATTTTTTATCTGAATGAATAGATAGATATATGTTATATATTTGATAAGTAAAGTTTTCGCATGTTGTTGCGGGCCATTATTTTTTATTTTTTTATTTTGCGTGGGTTTATTTTTTCGGTGTCATGTTTAATAATTTGATTTTTTTTTTGCAATATTGGGCTCGTTTTGTTCGCAATTCGAAGATCTTTCCGTGAGTATTTTTTTGGTCGGAATGACTCGATAGATATGTGTTATAATTAAAAAAAACGTAAATAGTTAAAAGCCGAGGGTACGTTTTGTAATTTTTTTTCTATATATATTTAACTTCAACATTTTTTTATAAAATCGTGCGTATATCAGAAGCATTGCAATATTGGGCTCGTTTCGTTCGCAATGCGAAGATCTTTACGCGGGTATTTTTTATCTGAGTGAATAGGTAGATATATGTTATATATTTGATAAATAAAGTTTATTATATAAAAAAGTCGTACTATTTTTTATTTGTACGGGTTTATTTTTTCGGTCTCATGTTTAATAGTTTTTTTTATATGGGCTTATGTGTTGGGCCTCATGTCGCGAGTATTTTTTTATCTGAATTGCGGGTTTATTTTTGTGTTAAAATTTTATTTTTATTTTTTATTTGTACGGGTTTATTTTTTCGGTCTCATGTTTAATAGTTTGTTTTTTTATATGGGCTTATGTGTTGGGTCTCATGTCTTTTGTGTTAATTTTTTTTTTATTTGTACGGGTTTATTTTTTCAGTCTCATGTTTAATAGTTTGTTTTTTTATATGGGCTTATGTGTTGGGTCTCATGTCGCGGGTATTTTTTTATCTGAATAAGTTAATACTTTTTTAATATTTTATCCTATTTTGTGCCGAGCGGTTTTTTTTTTACATTGCCTAAAAAAAAACCAAATGGGCCGGCCCAAGTTGAGAGCCCAACTAATAATAAATAAATAAAAAAGGGCCGGCCCAACACTGTAGCACTGTAACTACAGTAATAATGAAGAGTGTTTTTGTGAGTGGGCCATGCGACGTCGTTTAACACTTCTATTAAGTATGTTATAATGTTGTTTTGGTTTGCGAAGTTTCATAAGAACCTCTCATACTGAACCCATTCGAATTGATTTTTTCTTCTTAAAAATAAAAGATCAAATCGAAGATTAAGGGTTTACGCATTCCATTTTAAACGATTATACGTGGACCTCACTTTTTATAATGAAACGTGTACAAATTTTTGATGAAGAAATGTTTACTTGTTGGTTTTAAAGAAAATTGTATGTAATTAATAGTTTGTATTCATGGTAGTAAAGTGTTTGTCTAATTTAAATGTATTTGTTTTGGCTATTGTTTGTTTTTTTTTTTTTTGAACGGCTGATCATATATAGCAGAAAAGAAAAGAGTTAATGAATTTCGGATCATAGCATGCCAATAAATTAAATGTACATATGCAAGTTGTTATACATAATCTGATATATAGTTAATTAATCTAAAAAAACTGACGTGACTTTAAAATTGTTGGTATCATACTCAAGTCAAGGTAGGCGAAGTACACGATCATAATTTGACTTAATATTGTTGTCTTGTATTAGTATAAAAAAATGTTGTGGATTATAAATTGTTGGTGTTAGTGTAAGTTATAATTAATGTTGCGTGACGAATCTATTTTTTTTGTTTCAACTGATTTTTGCATTTTCTAGTATG
>BQNB010020621.1:0-65247 GCA_026074375.1 Tanacetum coccineum
AGTACCCTATAATTAGATGCCAATAAAACAAAAATGAACTGATTAACCGGAGAATGAAAAAAAGATCTCAGTTCGACCCGATTCACCGGTTTTTACCTGTTTCGACCGGTCATCTCCGTTTCATTTTCGGACGGATTTTATTGGCTAGCCAAACCGGTGGCGACTCCGATATCTGGTTGAACCCGTTGGTCCGGTTCAGTTTTCAAAACCATATGTATCATCAACTTGTTCGCATATAAATTATTTAAAGCTTTGTATGTTTTATTAGTTTGTATAATGTGTATAATAACATGTATTTTTCATTTTAGAGGTGTTTTAAAGTAACATTAATTAATGTATTTAATTAGTTTATACTTGTAACATATGGGTGGAGTAATAAATGTTGTACACTTTGCTTTAATACATGTAATTTTCATTTTATAGGTGTTTTAAAATTTACATTAATTAGTGTATTTAATTAGTTTATACTTGTAACATATGCATAGAAGAATAAATGTTGTACATTTTGCTTTAATAACTGCATTTGTTAGATAGTTGATTTTGTGGTGAAAGATTTCATTTAAAGATTGTATATTATGCTTTATAACTTTGATTACTGAATTTTTTTGTGATAAAATGTTGCATTTAAAGATTGTACATTATGCTTTATAATTTGAATTATTTAATTTTTTTTGACATTAAATAAAAAGAAAATATCTTAATTTACTTTATAATATAGATAGATATAATTAGGGTAAAATCCATAAATGCTTAAGTTACTTATAAAAATAACTCATTCTACATACTATACTTTTTTTATTTTTATTCTTCTTATTAAACTTTGTATTTCGTTTCATTATGCTAATTAAATACATCTCTCTCATTTGAAATGACTTAAATGCCCTTCTTCTCCAAGTTTAAAACAAAAACCCACCTGCAAAAGAAGGACAACCACGATAGTGGAATCAGTTAGTTAGCAGAACGCCAAAATGAATAAAAAAAAAATCAGAATTCTGGATTATATAACGACCTTCATTTGAAGTAGCACGAGTGTGTGTCTTATATCCATTGCGACTCTTCACATATGATCTATAAATACTTTCACTACTTACCCCCTGACTATGTGAGTCTTTGATGAAACACCTTCCTTCTTTTAGAAGCGACATCTACTTGACACCTTTCTCGCGTGTATATATATTTCTTATTCTGGTTTAGTGGCTTAAATCCACATAGATGTATCATTAATTAACAAGCCTTTATAAATATCCCCTAGATCTTATTAACAAAGTCAAAGATAGAAGATATAATAATGGTAGCTAATAGGAAATCAAATAAGAAATGATGACAAATTAGACCTATTTGATCAATGTTTAATCATTTTGATATTAGGATGGACGCAATGGAGGTGTTGGCACCACCACCACCACTCGTGAAAACCATTACACCTCCTCCATATCATGCGTTAACAGAGTGTTTTCTAGGTGGTTCGATGACTCGCCGAAAATAGGTTATTAATGGAGGTAGAAGATAAAGATGTGAGAAATGTCTCAAGTACCCTTAAGAAACCATTTTAGTTATGTATAATGAAAAGAAATACAAAGTTTAGTAAGAAGAATAACAATAAAAAAAGTATAGTATGTAGAATGAGTTATTTTGATAAGTACGTTAAGCATTTATGGATTTTACCCTTATTGTGGGGCTTTGATATGAAAATTAACATTTGTCAATCATCGAACGGGTAGAGCGGTTGAGCGGTCAAGCATGACCAAAATGAGAAGTGAATGTTGGAGTTGGCCATATTTTGGACTAAAGGGATACATTTGGACCATTTTGGTAATTTTCTCATAAGATAAAAGATTGAAAAATAAGAGTGAGTTAGTTGATTATGAAGTCAAATGTTTCTTTTGAAAATTGAACTGAAAATACTTCTAATTTCTTTACTTTTAATGAAAAAACTCGAAAACACAATGTTAAAGTGATGAACTGACCAACAATCCTTCGAGTCGGGCGCGAGGGTCCGCGTGTTTTTATAGCAGAGTGCAAAATATGTTTACCTGTAATTTTTTGAAAACTAGGCTAAAAACTTATGAATATTTTAAAAAATGGTTTAAAAGATATACAATGTTGAAATCTTATGTAACATGGGAGAACGATCCTATAAACACGCCGGCGGTAATGTAGTGATTGTTTAGAATCCAAATTTACGAATAGTGAAACAATTGCGAGATAGTCCAAATAAAACATTAAATCAAATAATGACATGTTATAGTTTATGGTGTTGTCTATTTTAACTTGATGAAACAAAAATACATGAGGTCATGAGGATGAAATTCTTGATACATGTGATGCCTATCTTTGAAATGAATACTCTTTTTTTTAAGAGAAATGCTACATCCATAAAAAGTTTACAAAAATTTATCCACACCATGATATGGCATGTGAGTTGGACCAATAATTTTGTATGATTTTTCTCTTTCATCATTCTCATCACCTATATTTACATGACAAATATATGTGTGGATTTCTTTTTGTATATCTTTTATGGATGTAGCATTGCTCTTTTTGGAATGATTGCCGTTGATTATACTTTTTAAGCAAGTTTTATCAAGCTCTTGACTAATGTTATTCTTCCATTACACAAACTATTTGAGTGATCAACATTTCGCAAAAGCATCTTTGGAACACTTACATTTAACGCATGTTTGTGGTTAGGAATACCGTAAAATTTCAAACTATTGATGAATTCTTTTATAGAAGAAACAATATTGGTAACTCGAATAAGGAAAATTATAATAACTAGAATAACAGTAATGTGAATGTTGGTAATAAGGAAAAGGGTTAAGTCTATATATTACCAACGAACTTTTCATTTTTTTACCGATCTAGGTAAGCAACTTATTTTATTACCAAAATAGTCATTGAAACTTTTAAATTTGTGACGATATAGTCATTATCATCACATGCTACCGGTTGAAACAAAAAAATGACCGACACGTCATCGACACGTCATTTTTAATTTTTTTTACTTAATTAGACTTGTACTTTTAGTCCTCAATATAAAAATCATTCTCTTACTTAGGCTTCTTTTTATTAACAGAGTTAAACGAGATCACATCTCTTTTACTGTTGTCACAAACCCATTTACCAGAAACCCCATCTTATAAAAACAAATAACGTTCTTGCCTGGAAAATCAAGATCGATGTTTTACCTACCCGGTTCAACATTTCTCGTAGAGGTATTGACATTCAGGATATGTCGTGTCCCATTTGTGATAATGCTATTGAAGAGATCAAATGAGATATCCCAGATAGGAAAAATCGTATGGAAGCGAGAGCGGAGATATAGGAAAAGGGAATAGAGTTTGCCGTTGAAATGATGACTTCTGGCCTTGCCAAAGGTCGAAATGCTAGCCGCCAAAGTTCCAGTGCTACTGCTCTGCCTCAGAATATCTTGAATGGCCTCTGCCAACACGGAGGCCGCTCCTCTTTACCGTCCTATTACTCTTCAACTAGAGGATTGGTTAGACCGATTGGACAGCTTTCCTGAGCGAGGAAGGGAAGAAGGAAAGACATAAAATAAAGCAAGTAACCCGAAACCCTTTAAGCACGAGATTGGACAGTTGTGATTGCGCTTTCACCCATGATGGGAGTCTTTGGGCTAGGATGCTAAAGAGATATCTATGAGACTCATTCGGCTCACAAGAAGTTTTCCTTTATCATATATTCTTTTGTTATCAAAGCTTCGGAGTTCTATTCCTTCTTTCGCATTGTCTTTTTCAATGGAAAGTCAGCACTATTCTAAGATGCTACGAATGGAAAAAAAGTATCTTGAAATAGTCGATTTAGTAGCCTACTTTGACCCACTTCCTTAGCTACCGAGCTTCAAACCCCTAATATGACATTGAACTGACTGACTTACTTGCTTAACGCGTCTGTTCTGTCTGGAAAGCCAAAGACTAACATAGGTGCTTCCTATATCGTCATGAATACAGATTGAGAGAGATGGTGGCCCAAACCTAGGCTGTGACGCTTCCTCTTGAGTACACAATTCAGACTTGAAGTTCGTTTACACAGTACGAGAAAGACAATTCTAAAGAATGGGACTTTCAGAAACTTTTTGAGATTCTATTCTTTAATATAGCATCAACATGACAATAACATTAGAAAGTGAGATTGGCATTCATCCATCAATCGGGACTAGTCTTTATTACTTTATAAAAAAAAAAGAAAATTCCTGCAAAGCAAAGAAGTGTTTGCTTCTCTCATAGGTTCAGAGTCCTATAAGTATCCCTTAGTCTGAGCAGCTTGTTCCTTTGGAACGTTAGCATCATATCTTTGGATTTAAGTCAAACAAGGGATATATTAGACTCCATCTTGTTTATGAGTTCATGATCAGGCTGAGAGAAAATAGGCATAATAGCATAGCCTGAATACTAGAATTATCAACATTGGAATTGTTAGCAGCCAAAGATGAGTCAATGGCATCTACTATTACCTGATGAGAAGAATCCACCCTCAACTGAGAATCATGAGAAGCAGTACTGGTTGAAGGATCGGCAGAAATCTGTATGTGCTGAGAAGTCTTTTTATTATTTATTAAAAGAAAAAGATTCTGCTCCGTCTGATTGTCCGCAGTCTTTTTTGGAAGATTATATGTATTCTCGAAAGATGATTGGACGGTCTTGCCCGTTGGCCTGTAGACTTGACGTGGGGGAGCTTTTCCTCGTTGACCTTGTGAAGATTTTTTCCTATAATGACCCGTTTTCTATTTAAAGAGCTGTAGTCGTTGATTGAGTGTCAAATTTATGAAAAACCAAGTCCGATTACTTTTCAAAAATCCGCTTTAAACCACCACGTGAGATCCAAATAACTTTCTGAAGAATCATAGACGGAAAGTTATGAGGATAACAGAAGACTTCTCTTCTGAATCAAGAAATAATGCACTGAAGCGTACATTAGATCGAGGTTGCATGGGTATAAAGTAACCCATGCCCGGGAGAACTTAATCACCCGTTGTTAGGAACAGCCGTCTTTTTGGCGACGAGCTTTCCTTATTTTGAAAAGCGGGTTGCAGACTGAAATAACTGCAAGCCATTTAGACATGTTTTGAAAGGTTTAAACTTCCGATCGAGCTTCATTTAAAGACCCGTGTCATTATTGAATGACATTTCTAGGACCGTAAATGTTATCGATAAGCGGAAGACATGTCTTGAAGAAAAACTATTTTTGGAATTTTCTATTTTCTGATTTTTATATATTTTCGATGGTTTGATATTTTTGTATTTTTCTGTGTGGATGTAAGTATGTACATATTTACAAAGGATACTTGAAGCCAATCCGTTACTCATCCTGATCATCCTGAAGACTTTTGAGTGTCTCTGGATTCATACATTTCATGCCAAGCTTTGGGAGAATGAATTCAAATCGTTCTCTTGGCAGCGCCTTAGTGAAAATATCTGCCAGTTGATACTCTGTCCTCACAAAATATAACTCTACCACTCCTTTTTCCACTTGTTCTCTGATGAAATGATGTCGGATGTCGATGTGTTTAGACCTGGAGTGCTGAACGTTGTTGCAGCAAAGAGCTATGGCACTCTTGTTGTCACAGTACAGAGGGATGCGATTGTAAGCAAAGCCATAATCTGATAACTGAGACCGCATCTAGATGTACTTCTGCCAGATGTACTTCTTTGATGACCAGCTGACTAACTTGTCACCAAGGAACTGAGCACTGCCAGATGTACTTCTGCGAGTGTCCTGACAACCTGCATGATCTGCATCTGCGTATGCGGTTAGTGCCATTGCGGTGTCTTTCGGATACCAAAGACCCATATTGATGGTTCCTTGGAGATACCGAAAGACCCGTTTAACCGCCTCAAGGTGCTTTTTAGTGGGCCTAGATTGATATCTAGCACACATGCACACAGCAAAAACAAGGTCAGGTCTACTGGCTGTGAGGTACATCAGGGACCCAATCATGCTGCGATATTTGGTCTGGTCAACAGGAGTCCCTGAGAGATCCTCATCCAGTTTTGTTCGCTCCACCATTGGAGTGTCAACAGGGTCACTTTTACGAAGATCAAATTTCTTTAAAATCTCATTTGCATACTTAGATTGATTTATGAAAATGCCTCTAGGATTTTGAGAGATTTGTAACCCTAAGAAAAATGATATTTGACCCATCATCGACATTTGAAATTTAGAACTCATTTCATTAGAAAAGCGGTCACAGTCTTTGGGGTCGGTCGAGGCAAATATGATATCATCAACATATATTTGAACATGAAGAGTGTGTTTGCCTGTTTTTCGAATGAACAATGTTGGATCGACGACACCCTTGGAGAATCCTTGTGCCAGAAGAAACTTTGACAATGTGTCATACCATGCCCGAGGAGCCTGTTTCAACCCGTAAAGAGCTTTCTTCAGACGATAGACATGATGTGGACGTTCTGGGTCAACAAAGCCTTCCGGTTGGTGGACATAGACTTCTTCTTTGAGCTCGCCATTTAAGAAAGCAGTTTTCACGTCCATTTGATAAACTGTCATGTTTTTGCTGGCGGCATTGGCAATGAATATCCTGATTGCTTCAAGACGAGCAACCGGGGCGAAGGATTCTTCAAAATCTAGACCTTCCTCTTGACGAAATCCTTTTGCTACAAGACGTGCCTTGTTTTTCAACACATCACCATACTCATCAAGCTTCACCTTATAGATCCACTTGAGAGCAATAATCATGGCACTGTCTGGAGGTGGTACTAATTCCCATACGTCCAAACGATCAAATTCATGGATTTCGTCTTGCATGGCTTGAAACCAGCAGTCTTCAGTAGCTGCAGATTGGAAGTTTTTCGGTTCGACTTTGGACAGTACGGAATTGTAGAAGCACCACAAAGCATCTGTAGCAAGTTGTTTCCTAGTGGAGACCGGTCTTGAGGGATTCCCAATGATGTTATCAAGAGGATGAGAGTCAGTCCATTTCCGGACATGTTCATGATGTTGAGTGGATTGGTTGGATTCAGGTATGTTTATTTCCCCAGATGATGAAGCTTCAGAGTTAAAGTCTGGGGCGAACACATTAACAAATGGTTCGGGATCAGCTGCAGCAAACGGATTAACTTCTGCGTTTGGCTCACCTGCTAAACCATGATGAATCGAGGATGAATGATGATCCATTGGTGATGATGTATGACTTCCCGAAGGTGCGTCGAGATCAATAGCAATAGACACGGATGGACCTGTAGGTATGACCGGGTCTTGAGCTACACGAGGTAAAGGATTCTGACGGATACCCGGTGGGTTAAAATACTCATCAAACATGGGTTGGAATAACATCTCCAATTCTTTATTCGTGGGAGGTGCATATGGTATAGCAGGAGCCGGATTGGGTACGAGCCCTGAACTGATAGGTCCAGGCGTCAACAGGTTAGAAGCGGGTCCTGAACTGAATTGTACAGGAGCCATTTGCTCAGTCAGCTCATCGAATGTAACGTGAATAGTCTCCATTATTTGTCGGGTCCGTTTGTTGTAGATTCTGTAACCCTTCCTGTTTGGTGCGTAACCAACAAAGATTCCAATATCAGCCGTTGGTTGTAATTTTCCAAGATCCTCGCTGTCATTTGTAGGGTGAAATAATATGGGGTAGAGGGTTATCCAAGAGCACCCATAGACTTGGAAAAATGTGAGGATCACAAGCTTCTTAATGTGGACAAATTCATATGGGGTTTTATCATGACGTGTGAGAAATAAGGGAACGGTTTGTGTGTAACAAGCTGTAGCCACAGCTTCGCCCCAAAGGAAACATCGGATGCCTGGAAAAAATTAAACATTGTCCTTGCAATCCTCGACAAGTGTACGTTCCTTCTTTCGACCACGCCGTTCGGCTGTAGATTCTGGCACAGTCTTTTGATGAAAAATTCCCCTACCTTTTCATAGTGGTCATACAAAGTTTTGATGACGAAATTCAGTGCCGTTGTCGGTACGTATAGAATCTACAGTTTATCTTAGCCCGACATAATTGCGTCAGAAATTTGATGTACAACTGCAGGGTTTTCATCCTTGATCTCAAACTTAACCCACGTGAATCGAGAATAACATCGACTAGGATGGACCAAGATAATATTATCTTCCTTAATCGTTGCACACGCATCGTTCACATAAGCCATGTGGAAGGGTGTATTAGAAACTTCCAAATTGGAGTTTTCATTTTTGGGTTTGTGGGAAATGCTTTTTGCCTCTTTCCTAATTGACAGGCAAACAAAGATGATCTTTTCAAACTTCAATTCTAAATTAAAACCTCGAACAAGGTCTCTTCCTTGCAAGATCATTGATGGTACCAGAAGTTCAAGTGGTTAAAAAAAAAACGCCATGCCATAACCATGAGTTTTTCTTGAGGCTTTTGAAGTCAAGCAAATCGGGGAGGACTTCACATTCTTCAACAGAGATAGTTATAAATTCGAGCCACGGACCCTTTAAAGTAATTCAAACACCATCCGTATCACGAACATAACAAGAAATGCTTTTCTGAATGCAACCTCCAAGTCTGACACAAAATTGACCGACCAAAACAAATTTAGTGCCCCAGTCCTTCCACAATAGATCCTTGGAGATGACAACTATCACCGATGAAACATAATTCTCCCTAAACCATCAATAGCACCAAAGTGATCATTCCCGAACTAACTGTCCATTCTCTCTTTTCACGAAATTCCTAGAAGCCTTGAGCGATCCAATCCGTCATAGTTTTGAACAGCCTGAGTCCAAAATACCAAAGGACGAATTGTAACGACCTGCATTTGAAAACAGACGAAGATGGAGAGTTTGGAAAATTGGATCCCCAATGTTGGTTGGGTTCCGATTGGTTAGCACAAGCAGTGGCTGACATTCCTGTAAGTGTAGTGAACCTAGTTAAAGAGCACTTATCACTTAGGGTGAATGTTCTTCCTGTGGGTCTCCATTGATACCCAACATGATTGAGTGTTTTGCCAGTTGGTTTCCAAATTTGTTTAGGTTTCCAAACTTGTTTGATATGTTTAGGTTTCCCTACGTGTGTAACTTGCTTAGGTTTCCAAACTTGCTTAACGTGACGCACTATGCATTTTTTAAACCTGGGGGAGGCATATCACAGAGTGCAAATAAGTAACCACAAAACACATATCCAATGATTAGCGAAAAATAAACATTTGTTACCTGTTGGCGACAGAATGAGAATTCGAATTAATTACAGTACGCTTAGAGCTAATACTAGAATCAACACGATTCGTGGTTTTACAGCTAGATCTAATTGTCCTAGAGTGGTCTTCTACTTTCTCCAAACTGTCACTTTTCGCTGGCGGGATCCTATGTTTCTTGAGTATGCTCCTAGGCTGAGATCCGCTAGCAACAGTGCAAAGTTTACCGCCTGTAGAAGGAGGCACATGACATTAGACTTCTTGAGTGTGCAACGGGCTCTACATGATGTGTGTAGTACTACTTGACATGTTGTCACATTGGTCCGCAAAAATAACTTGCCATTTTCCTAGGGGTTGTTAGCATGCTCCTTATCTTGTTGATTAAAGACCATGGGGCAGGTGCTAAACGACATATTCAAAAGTTCCTGAAGTGCTAATGTATCGGCAAGCAAACCGCGAGTGATCTATCTAAAGTCCTATCAACTTTTTGCTTCTTTCACTATTTCGCGAATTGTATCTACACTTTCTAAGATTCCTAAGATAGACTAGATGAACTATTCCCTCTTATCCTATTGCAGGAAATAGGTGCAACATCTAGAGCATATACTTCCTGGTGCAGTTACTTTTTGGTTAAACTGAGTGTATGACACATAACGTTATTCTGTATTTGGACCTTTAGACTTTCATTTTCATTTTTAAGGGCATTTGTCTGTTCTGTGTGCTTAGCACGCGTAATCTTGATAGAATCATACAATTCCTTGTAATGCTGCTTAATCTTTGCATTTTCTGCCCTAAAAAGCTCGTTTTGATCTTGAAGGCCAGTTAACCTGTTCATAATGTGAGATCTGAAAGTCTCGGGCCCTAAGATCAAGTGGTCGGTCCAATCACTACGGGTCTCCTGAAATTGAGAGATTTGCATTTTTCCAGCTTATGATGAACGTTGTCTTTTCCTTGAAGAGAATCTTTCCATTTGGACCGTCACAAAAAACCCCGGAGTAAAAATCAGGATATCGTTAACGGATGAAGACGGTTTATATTCCTGAAAACATCTTTAAGGTTTTGATACTTTAACTGTAAGGTCTAGGTGATTGACCTCAGATTGGAAAATCGTTTAAAAAGTTCGTTATAATTAATCTCTTACGGACCATCATCAACACGTAAATTAGAAAGCTCTGCTTCCAAGTCCAGACAACGGTCTTGCCAACATCCATGAGTCTTTTTGCATTTCAGTAAACTAGATACTTTAAGTCAGAATTGCGATGCAACATAAAACACTTCTTTAGACAAACTATCAGCGCATATATTGCATGCTCAATAAGAAGGTTTTTTCCATTCAATCTCCTCATTTTCTATTCACAATACTTTGTCAAGTTCAGCTTCCAACTCATCAAAGGCATCACTCATTATCTTTAACCTCTTTTGTTATGGCTTTTTGAATGCACCTCAAAATTGATCTCGAAGAGTTTTTGAAAAATGAATGACTCTCCGTGAGGTAAAACGTCTTGGTTTGTTCAAAACCCCTTTCCTCTTCAGTGATCCCAGTTGCGTAATTCTCTTTTTACAATGTTTTATATCAATTTCTGACAAAAGTTCTAAGTGTAAAAATGTAGAATTTCACTTGACTTTTGGTGGAAGCACTCTGGGAACAAGCGTTCAGGTGTATTTGAGGATATACAGATCAACACTTTGATGGGTCCTGGTGTTCTGCTCTTTGAGAGCTTTCAGCTTACATCTTAACAATGTCTTGTGACCAAAAATAAATGTTCCGGTCCCAGTTTGTTTTCTGTGGTGTAAAGGTCGCAAGAAATTCTCTTTCACATAAATGGGCGGTGTTGAAATTGACCATAGTATCCCAATATTCCTTAGTTTCATTTTAATCATGCATTTTCTTCCTAGAAATTTCAAACAGTTCTAGGGTTTCCTCCAAAGTCACGTACTACGCCGGTGCATGATTAGTGAGATAATTACATGATCCACAATTACAGGCCCTAGCTGAGCTTGTCTTGCACGATGACCGCATAAGGGGTTTCTATAGCCAATCTCACCGGTTATTGCACTTCATCATAATAAGACCAAGGTTTACTTAACATGGAACAGTTTGAATAGACTGCCTGTTGTTATATCTTATACTCGACTTATCATTTAAAGCCTTAAAGTCCAAAATTCTTCAAGGAATTTATTTTCTTTTCTGATTAAAATCCTTTTACAAAGATGTAACCTCATCTACCATTAACTTGTTTATGTTGGATTGGTAGACCCAGTTTGCAATTTAACAGAATGAAGTTCCCTTTTTCAAATCTCTTCCTTAATGTTACGGCCACAAATAACTATTCTTAGTTGCTCATCAATCTTTTGTCCCGTTCATTTAATTCACACCATGGCCCGTCTTTCATAACAGTTTCCACTGTTCCTTATATGTGGGCAAGTTTCAGCAATTTAACAAATTATTAGCTACTGTATTCCGATGTGTTTGAGAACGGATGTGACATCAGATTCTTGCAAATCAATTATCTATCATCACATATCATCATTTGGAACCTTAGATCCTTATTTTGTACAACCGTACTATCGTTGTCCCTTTACAATTAAAATTAAATTAAAACTGATAATAAGGGAGTCATATTACTATCACTCAGTAATAATCCAGCAAGTGATCAACAACGTGTGTTGTTGGAACGAGTTCGTCGTGCATCTCGTGTTCCTCATGATGATCACAAACAGCATCTTGATAGTGATCATGAGCTTGTACCTCAGATAAGACTTCCGAATCATAAGACGGACCGGCTTCATCATAAACTGGATCTGCGGATGAAAGATTAGCCATGAACAAGGTTTGTGCCGTAGGAGCATCATCAACATCAGAATCATACGCATCACAGTCATCAGCTTGAAACACATTATCCACATTGAGAGCTAAGTCTTGAACAGGTTGCTCATCCACATCTTCATCAATAGCATTGTCCAGTCCACCCGCTAGGAACAATGACTGCTCTTCATCCAAGATTACCCCATTCTCTTGAGCTTGCATCAGCAACATCTTGTCTTTGAAGTATTCGGAGTTCTGTGGACGCTTTGGTTGAGTGCAGTTTCTTGCTATGTGACCTAACCCGTGCATTGTAGCACTTGAAGCCTGCCGGATACTTGACCCGGATTAGCATTCCCCACTCTGTTCTGTGCTCTTCCATAACCTACTGTCCCTGCACCCCGTGCATTATTGCCCTGTCCTCTGTTCTGTCGACCCTGAACATTCTGAACAACTACCCTGCCGTCTTGTACCGTAGCCTGATTCCTTGGGTTTGATGAGGTTCTGAGTTGATTGTTCGTTTGAGGAAGGAAGGTTTTGTATGACTGGGTGAGTAAGGCAAGTGTGTTGGTTAGGTTCTCGATTAGGTTTTCAGTTGGAGAAATTCCCAAATCAGATTGTGAGATGTCACCAGAATGTGGTTGATGATATGTGGTGGGTGGATTCGTTGATGACTGAGAATTAAAATTGTTAGTGAAACATTGGACATCAAGGCAAGAGGATCAACTGTCTGTTGTGTGAGACTCCAACATCACTTGTTTTTCATTGGCAATGTTTCTCGTGTTGCGATCAAGTAAGCAAGAGTAGCAGATCAAAGTTTGAGTCCTTCAACTCTTTTTGTTAAGTTTCACAGCAGTAACAAATCTACCCCATTCAGGCAGCATGTTGTTCACGAACTTTGAGTTCAACTGTATTTTTGACATTGTCATCTTGATGTTCCGCATGTCATTGATGAGCTTGGCAAACCGGACATAATAGCTGTGAATGGTTTCGCCTTTGTTCTGACGAAAGTGTTCAAAGTCATCATACAGTTGTGATTCACGGTCCTCCTTTGTCAGTTCCGAACCTTCCAACAGCATCTTCACGTTGTCCCATATGTCCTTAGCATCAGTGTAGTGATTAATGAGTGAGTAGATATCTTTTGGAACCATTGAATATGAATGTTCGTTGCCCGGATGTCTGCATTGTACCTATCCTTCTCATCCTGTGACAGCTCCGAATAAACTCGAGGTCGTTCAGGACCTAGATTGATTGGACCTTCCGTTCCTTCAGCAATGATTCCTCGCGTGGTCCCCATCTGAAATGGTCCTTCATCAATTGACTTTAAGATGTTCACCCCATTATCCTTACCCCGACAGTATAATCTTATACGTTGTTGCCATGAGGCAAAGTCAGCCTTATCAAGCATCGGTGGTCGGGTATCGGAACCGGCACATTGGATGTCCTCTGAAAGATTAGCCATAATGATTACTTGTGATATGATTAAGTTGATCGATCAATGATTAGTGATTGTATGTTAAAAGTGATGATTGTTTGATGGATTAGGCGATATGTCGTTTGATTGTGATTTGGTTTGGTTGAGTTAACGTTAACTTAATGTTGTTTGAAGTTTTGTCAAAAGGCAGTGAGGTTTTGGGTCAAAACGCAATGAAATGTTCTCAAAACGCAATGAGAGTTATCAAAACGCAACGAAGAGTCTCTAGTCAAAACGCAATGGAGACTCTTAAGGTTTTATCAAAACGCAATGTTGCGATTTGATCAAAACGCAACCAGTTAAAAATTGGGCAGAATATCCCCTAGTCAAAACGCAACAAAATTCTTCAAAACGCAACCTGTAGTCAAAACGCAACGACCAAAACGCAATAACCAAAACGCAACCTCCAGGCTCAAAACGCAATGATCAAAACGCAACGATCAAAACGCAACTTGCTTTCTTTACCCAAAACGCAACCAAGAATGTCACAGAAGGTCAAAACGCAACGACGAAGATACGAACTTTTTCACCTAAAAACCCTTAAAAATCACCCTTTTGAACGTTTTCACTTGGTTTCTTTTGCACAACAAAAGACTAGGAGGTCCTAGAAGGTTATAACAACTATAAAAACACTAACTTTAACATCACAAACATGAGAATCAAAGAGTGTCAAGAATAAAACCATAAACTTTCTAAAACCACACTTTTGATCTAAACTAACCAAGGAAACGCACACACAATCTAGCTAATCATCCCATGTGCTCTGATACCAATTGTAGTATACAAGAGATCATAACACAAGTAATGGATGATGGGTTGGCTAATTAGACTTAGAGAGAAAATGTCTTTCTAGAGAGAGAAAGTGCAAGTGATATATTTAGCATGAAATGAAACAACCAACCCCTTCCCATGGGTGGGAAGGGGTATATATACAAGAGATTCTTTCTAACTACGAGCTAAGCTAAACTAATGAAACACGGGGGTGACCGAGACTTTTTCATAATCCTAACACATATGAAAGTCCGAACACTATAAAATTTGTACTAAAATTGACATAAGTATTTGTTTATATATCAAAGACTTTTTCGGTTTTTCTCAATGGAAAACACACATTAGAATAGTTGACTGCAGACAAAAAAAATATTTTAAGAAAATCAAATCATTTATAGTTTAGAGTGTTGATATAGATGTCTAACAAAGAAACCTAACATTAGATTTAATTCATTTAATTATTGACAAGTGTTATATAATTTTTCTCACTCGTTATTTTTCACCAATCATATTTTTAGGTATATAATTCATTTTCCTACAGTTTATTGTTTGCAAACACTTACTTTCGCTCTGCACTAATTATTTTGATTTGAGTGAAGTAATTTAACTTTAGTTATACTACTAGTTCTTAGTTATTTTCAAGAATGAACAATAAATCTAAAACAATTATAAAAGAAATAAATATAAAAATATTGGGGCCAAAAGTAAATATACTAGGACGAAAAACAATATCGGGGCCAGAATATTAAATATATTAGGCCCAAAAACAATATCGGGGCCAAAATATTGAAATGGATATTAGATTTTAGTTAACTTTTTGGCTTATTAGCTAGAAAAAGTCACCTAACAATCAAACAACAAATATCATAGTTCATTTCATGATAATATATAGCATCATACAAAATTTTATAAAAGTAAATGAAACAAAAGTACATTTGTTTATTTGATATTGAGTCACACAATGCATAAATATTTAGGAAAAGGGTATAAATTATAATTTATGTAACATGGAGCTTGAATAAGCCCTTATAAAGATTCGTGCCTAAATAAGTATGGTTGTGCCTAATACCGCCCATGGACATCTACATGTATATACTAACTATAATGCATGAATTTAGTTGTTGATTGAATTTTAAATAAACACGACATAAAAAACTTTCTAAAAGTGAAGTAGTTTTTCTTTTGTTGATTTTTTTTAGAACGGCGATTTTATTGAAGACTAGAAAGAAGCTAGAAACTATTACAAATTAAGGAAGTTTGGGTTTTGGATCCAAGTATCCCAAAGAAGCTTGGATTTACAACGACTAGAAATCCATAAAAAAGACATTTGAACTATATCATTGAATATAAGATCTCTTCTTGGCTGATGAGAACAAAACAAGCATTGATTTCTATGACTCCAAATAATCCACCAGGACACGTTGCAAGTTCCTTCCAAAATATCCTTCATGAGCTTGGATAAACGAGTGTGTGAAAGCGAATTGAGCCAATCGATATAAGAGTTGAGAGAAGGAACTTCAAGCTCTCACCACCTACAAATTAGACGTAAGACCTGTCTAGCCAAAGAGCATGAGAAAAATAAATGGGAAGAGGATTCAACTGTACCATTGCATAGGGGACAAAGGATCGAGGGAATTTCTAAACCACGTGAGGAGAGATATAACCTAGTAGGCAGTCTATCCAAACAAATCTTCTAAGCTAGAACATTCACCTTGATAGGAATCAACTTTACCCATGTAGTGGGAGTATCTGACTTAGGTAAAAAAACATCATCAATAAGGCAACAAACCGATCTAACCGAGAATTCACCCGAGCCATCAAGCGACCAAAACCAACGATCAGACATATTAGGAAGAGAAATATCTGATATCATAGAGCATAAACCATTATATTGCACCTTTTCTAACCCTTCCCTTGGAGAACGACGAAAAGAAAAGTCATAACAAGATTGCCTCAACTTTTCAGCCACTGTAATATCCTTCCTTGATTCCAAAGCAAAAAAGTCTTGGAAAAAGAAATTTTAAAGAAACTTCTCCAAGCCAAATATCATCAAAAAAAGAGATTTTTCGCCATTTCCAACTTTTTTTCTAATAAAAGATAAAAGGTCAATACCTTTATGGTTAAGAGAGATGAAATCACGAACCAAGTCTGTCCAAGGAGAAGCTCTCTTTAGAGAAGAATGATTATTAGTAACTCCTCTAACGCCATGGATAGCTTTTATAAGCCTATACCATAAAGATGCATCTTGGGTGATAAAACGCCAAACCCATTTGAAAAGAAGGCCACGATTAATAGCATAAAAACTGGATACACCTAGACCTCCATTTTTCTTAGAAGATAAAAAAAATTCCTATCCAACCCAAGCAATTTTCTTCTCAGAAGAATCAATACCATTAAAGAAATTCTTTCTGGATAGAATTCCATACAGTATTAAAATTCCATACGATTCGAGTTTTTTTCTTGTTGATGATAAAACATTAGAACAAGTTGAATGTTTTTCAACATAAATAAAAAAAAAAGGATAAAACTCAAAGTTAAAATTCAAATTCGGATTAAGGAATAAAGCACGAGGAGTTATCTCCCCCTTTTTAATTTTTTTTAGTATTATGTGGGGCACACCACCACGTTGTGTAAAGAGTTAAAATAATTGTGTGAATGTGAGTGAGAGTATTTTATATTATGTATTTACGTTTAAGTAAGATATGTTTTAAGTGATGACTTGGTACACTTGTTTGACGACGATGGAGAAAATATTTGGTCAAGTGATTATGAATGTGATCACCATTACACATGGGCTTAATCTCGGTGAAACTCAAACCACTTCATAAAATATTTCTATTTAGATAGTTGTAAAAATATTTGTAAAATATTTCTATATTTCACTTTGCCTATGTGCATCAATTAAAAAAAACTACGTTAATAATATAGTTGTAAAAATAATAATACTCCAAAATAAAATGATGACACAATACCTAATTTAACACTTCACCAAGTTCACAATACTAAAAATCATCTTGTTACACTACACCTATACCTTATGGACTCATCATAACTTTTGTCATCATTTATAAATGATTAACTTTTATGAATGTTTTTTTTTCCTTAAAAAATGATACACGAGTATACATGACAAATCTACATACAAACTGAAGTCCAAGTTATAAATTATGACTATGCTACATTGGCATTTGCTAGTTAAGAATGTTCAGCGGAAACTAAAGAGTCACACTTCACATGTAAATCTGTGAACAAATGTATCGTTCGCAATTGAAGAGGCTCAATAGTTAAATAGCAAAATTGATCAATGAATCGACTTATACCCAATCTTGTCTCATATGGAAGAGGTAAGATGTAGACAGTTTTACTTATATCCGAAGGTAGAACCTGCTTCTAAAAAACTTCCGGCTTTTTTGAATGGAATAGAGATCGAACCCTTAACCTCTCTTTTCAAAAAAAACAAGTTTTTCTAACTGATCCAACTCTACTTATTACAATGAAATTTTATTAAACATTCATTAATTTAATCACAATGCCGCTTTCAAAATCTCTCGGATATGATTCTCATAAAGAATTTATCACGCAAATCTCAATATGAACATGAAATGCTTCATGGTTTCACCCTACTAAGAGCACTATGGCAAAAAGTTTGTTTTTTTTGTCACAGCACCAAAAACTCTCATAATACCAAAAAGTGGCTCATTTGTTAACATCATATTTTTTGGTGTTATGAGGACCTTTTCTATTTTTTTTTCATTTTTATAAAAAAAAACTTATAAAATTAAAACTTAAATTTCATTAATTTTAAAAAAATATTACATAAACTTTTAAAAAAACATAAACTTAAATAAAAAAACATGGCACCAAATCATATCTCTCGACTCGACTCGACTTCGACGCGGCTTTTGGCATTCGACGTCGCTTCGGCTTTTCGACGTCGTCTTCGGCTTCGACGGTCGGCTCCAGTCGACTTCGGCTTCGGCTTCCGACGTCGGCTTCGGCTCGGCCGTTGGGCTTCGGTGAGACGAAATGGGTTTGAAATCGGGAATGTTGTGTTTGTTGTTTTTTGATAACCAAAATTTGAAATGCTCGGAGTACAATTGAGAAACTGGTTTTTGGTTTGGGAATTGAAAGTTAGAACGAGGTTTGGAATTTGGTATAAGTGGTGGCGTGGTGGCAATTGGAGCTGCGGATGTCGGAAGTTGTCGGATTAGTTGAAATGATGTACGAATTTTGTAGGTTATAAAGAAAAATCGTTTATCCAATTGTTTGGATTCAAATTCATATTGAGATCAATGGAAAAATGAAAGAGATATATAAAAATGAAAAGGATATAATTGTTTGGAAGTGTTATAAAAAAATATGAGTTTGTATATGTATATATAGTGAAAAAGTGGTTTAAAAGTTGCAAAAAACACCTCTAAAACGGCTACTTTTTTAAACAAGCTGTTCCCCAACGCTAACTTTAAAAAAAAATATATATGACATATATATATATAATGATTGTGTGTGTGTGTGAAAACGCGAAAACCGTGAGACCGGTACAGCGTCTCGTGTTTTCACGTCGCGTTTTCGCCCACCATCTCGGCTGGTGGTGGCGGCGCGAGACGCGAAAACGTCACCCACGGTGTGGTTTTCGCGCCGTGGGCTGACATTTTCATCAATGGCTCAAGCCACCAGCCACCGTACCGTGTGCTCTAACACACAATCTTCTAAAACAAATATAATAAAAAAAACATAAGGAGCTTTTACTACAAATATAAGTTAGGGTGTGTTTGGATATAGGCATTATAGGAGGGGCTTATTAGAGATTGGGCGGGTGGTTGTATGAATCGGTTTTCGGTTCGGAGTGCCAAACCCATATCCAACCCGAGAACTGAATTAGTAGTTTGGTTTGGTTCGGTTATTAGTTCAGTTCGATTATTTTCGGTTCAGTTCGGTTTCAGTTTTCGGTTTAATCTCCTTCATCTTCATCTTCTTATTATTGGTCATGTTGGGCTCAAAGTAAATTTTTTGCACAATAAGCGGGCTAGGGTAATAGATGAGTTTGGTAGACCATTGACCTACTTATAATCTCATTCTTCTTCTTATGAGGTGGAGTAATTCAGCAAAGCTAACTTTTTTATTCGCCTAATACAGGCTTCACATCAGCAATCTCATCCTTACTCAAAAATAAACACCTTCTCTTCATAAACACAGAAAACCCCTAATCTCTTCACTTGGGCCTCACCACCCACAATTTTATTTTATTTTCCATTATTTTTCACACAAACATAATTCATTTCATTAATATAAAAATACAAAATACATTACAATAAAAATAAAACATTGCGAAATTTAAAAACTAATGCGAAAATTTATAAAAAATACATCAAATTATAAATAAACTAATCTTCCTGATGTTGTAGATGTTGTTGCCAAAGATTCTCAATGACATTACGTTGAAGCTTTGCGTGTGTTTGTTTATCACGTAGTTCTTTGGATTTTCTTCTTTGTAATTCGCATCGCTCGACCCATGTCTTTAATATATTTGCTTGCGGGCAAATATAATTTTGCTGGTCAAACTCGGATAACGCAAACTTTTGATCTTTTAAAATCATGTTATGCAATATAATGCAAGTGTACATGACTCTGCGTAGCTTGTTGACGGTCCAAGCACGCGCCGGTTGACATGTAATATGCCAACGTCCTTGAAGAACCCCAAAAGCTCTTTCAACGTCTTTTCGAGCACTTTCTTGTTTCCTCCGTTTAATAACGCATTCTACTCTTAATTTGCATACCGTAAATGATTTAAACAAAAGAACATTTGTGAGTAAATTCCGTCGGCTAGAATATTACCCTGTTTTTCGAATGTAACACCGTTTACATTCAAAAAGGGCCACAGGGGCATGTCATCAAGAAGATCGTCAAATAACAGAGAATTATTCAAAACGGTTAAATCGTTATTTGCACCCGCTACCCCAAAAAATGCATGCCAACAACCTCAAGCATTATAGTTGGGTACTTTTTATCACCTCTAAAAAATTGGCCATGCCATGCTTTTGGGCAATTTCTCCATTCCCAATGCATACAGTCAATGCTTTCAAACATTCTCGGAAAACCATGAATATTATTGTGTGCAGTGTATAACTTTTGAATGTCATTGAAGTCAGGTTTTTTCGAAAATACACGGCATGAAACAGATCCGATAACCACATAAGTTAAAAAACTAGACAAACGTGGCGCAATTAGATACCTATTTGTAAATAATCAACAATGAATCAAGTGTTACCCCCCCCGCCAAACCTATACCCCGTATGCCAATTGGCGTATGGCGCATTGTGCATTTCCATAAAAACACTAAAACCTTGTAGACCCCGTAGCAATCGGTCCGACACTAAAAAATCGAAATGCGGGAGGAGAGGGATGTGAGTTTGAATGTAATTTTCAATACCTCAGACTATTTTTAAAAATAGTGTACGGCTCATACGATATCGTTTTCGAAAATAATACTTGGGATATTTTGGGTGAGGACCAAAATAGTCCGCCATCAAACGTGCTTCCGCATTTAAACGTTCCCGGTAGATATACCCGTTCTGCTTCTTCTTCTTGTTGTTGCTCTGACTGAACTTGTTGCATAATCATGTTAAAATCATCGAAATCATCAATATCGGACAAATCATCACCATCTGAATCACTCATCATGTTTATGATTTTAAGATGTAGTGTTTTGAAAGAGTAGTTGTGTAAAATTTGATAAAATGGAGTAGTATTTATAGTGTAAAAGTGGGTATAAATTAAAAAAAAATAAAAATTAATATAATTAAAAATATGCAACGGATATATTGTTAACGGATATATACATTTTGTCGTTATTTAAGCCATGGCTATGGCGAGATAGTGGATTTTTGGGTTATGGCGAGCGATGGTGGTGTGGTGGCGAGAGCTGTGGCGAGGCCACTTCGGATATGGCGAGCCCCCACCGCCACCATACTCCTTCCTCTAACATTGCAGTCTACGTATAACAGTGGTTCTTTTATTATTTTCTTTTGAACTATGGTGAGTTACATTAGAATATACACTCATATTTTTCCAGCAATTTTAAGGGTATGCACTCACAAATTTTCAGTGTTTTTTATAGTTACTTTTGAAAAAATCAAAATTATTTACATTTCTAAAAAATTTCACAGGGTATGCAAGTGCATACCCTAGCTTCAACGTAAATCCGCCCCTGGACGATGGTCTGCGAATATATATAGTCTTATAGCTTATTCATAAAGTAGGTTGTGTGTTGTGAAGGGGTAGTTAGAACTAGTAGGGCAGTGTAAGTGGTTTGGAATAGAGAGCCGTGAAAGATGAGGTATGCCAAGGGAGGATGGATGGAAAATCATGTTGCTATAAGCTGTAGTGAGAGTGATGCCTATTGTTGTGTATACTGATTATGTTTGTCTTGTGAGGTGGGCTGCAAGTTCAACAATAGCTAGTATTACAATATTTGGGAAATGTAGTTCCCATTAGTTGTTATTGCTTATCTAACAATGATGTATGAAACATGACCTATGATGATGCCTTCTATTTCTACTTCTATATTGTTATAGTGTGAGGTGGGTGCTGCACTATACATAATATAGTTAGTAGATTGGAAGGAAGTATAGTCATTAGGTAGCATGTCTTGGTGAATTAGGTGAATATAATTTTGGTAGTTCTCTGTTATGATCATTGCTTTATAGTATTTGGCTCTGCTTTATAGTATTTGGCTCTGTTATGATCCTTTCTAATTTTGTATCATGTTTGTCTAATTGTTTCTGGGCATGTCCGGTCCTTTAAGCTAACTATATCTATACTACTATATAAAACATTTATAATGTGAGACCTAATAAAAATTAAGATAAGGAGGTGCAATCTTGACCATCCATCTCATTTTAAAGAACCACATTATAAAGTGACATGTGTCACATTTTGATTAAAAAATCACATTTATTTTCAAATTGAAATATCTTTTTATCAACTTAATTTTATTATAATCTTCAACATATTTTTTAAAATTTTGTGCTATTTAATTCAACATCCATTTTGATATATTTTTATATATAATTGTTTTTACCATTTTAGTAGGGTTAAAATTTTTTGATGTTGATTTATATATTTTTACAACTTAAGCTTAATAACATTTAAGAACTTGATACGTTAAAACTATATACTTTCGAGAGAGTGTTGTCTTTTTACATGCGAGAATGATAATGTTAATATAGTGTTGCGGAAAAGCTACGAAAAACCCAAACGAACAACGTATAACTAACACATCATTCAAAGTGTTTTAGAAACGAAAATTACAAGCTGTAACAAAATTAAGTATAGAGTTGACTTAGTAAATTTTATTTAATGCCGCCGCTAGTCGCGTGTAACTCAACGAGTTTATATATTATATATACATCTTCAAAAAGAAAAAGTTGAAATAATAATAAATTATTTACTAAAGTATTTTATGAGTAGAAACAACATATAGTTAGAGTACTATTTGAAACTATGTATTCTTTCACATAACCTACTGCACACATGTGACTTCATTTTTAACCACTTATGTAAACACAAAGTCTGTAAAGAGAGAAGTAAAGATTCTTAACACAAAAAATAATACAAATGTATTATACTGATAGAATCCTCCTTTCCTTGAATCAGTTTTGATTCATTTCTAGGAGAGTTCATTTGTTATTGAATTGTGATAGTGATAAGCAACATCACTTATAATTTTTGATTCATTTGTAATTAAGAATTATAAACCCTTAAAAGTACAAAAGATGTTATTAATGTCAAATGACTTGTGTAAAAATTGTTTTTTATCTTACTATCAACCAACAGTGTTTCATTTCAAAACAAATGATCCATATGTACAATTTCTTCTTTTTCTAAGCAAATATGTAAATTACTTATGCTACTGTCATCTTACCTATTTATATTGTCTACAAAATCTTTTGATCTAGCTTTATCAGCTTGAAAAATAATCGACATTAAATTATAATGGAAAAAGAAGCTCCCCTATGAACAATGTTTGGTGATGATTAATTATAAGGAGATGAGTGTTATTGTATAACGTACAAAGGACGGAGATTAAAAATCAGTGGCGGCCTTTAACTTCTCAAATAAATTAGTCACTCACTCATCGAGAATTCGCCTAACCCTTATCATCGTTTGAGGTTGCTAACCAAAACTACTCTCTCCCAGTAATTTGGGGGCAAGATCCCCCTGCAGCGATCAACAATAATAACGTTTAATGACTTTGAGTTCATTTTGAGTGGCATGAATACTTATGAATTTTGAGTACCAGGTGGGCAAACTGGGCGTTTTTGGGCGAATTTTTTTGGCATTAGTGTCCGCCTGATATGTTTTGGATTGGTACAGAACCCTTGCTGATAGAAAACTCAATATATACATAATCAACCCATATACCATTTCCAGCATTACAGCATTAAATACAAAGGGTCTTTAATAAAATCATTATATAGGGTTTAGAATTCAAATTTTTTTTGCCTACAATCCAAAATATTCAACTAACCGCTGCCAGCCGCTCTGCCCGACACATATCCATATAGCTAACTTTTAATTTTTTTAGTTTAACACCCTTAATAGTTGAAACAAAACCCAAATTGGCCCTTATAAGTGAATTGGGGTCAAAATCCAAACACTAAAAAGTTGATCAATGATATACCTGGATCTTTGAGGTCGAGTAGGGAAGCACAACGATCAATGCTTGACAGAGTCTAACAAGCTTTTCAGTAGCAGCATTTTTTAGAAATAAATCACCAGTGGTTTAATTTAGCAAACAAAAGCACCTATTTTCATTGAGTGTATCGATATCATCACCGCCAGTCATAGCTCGAACTGCCATGGGAACCTTCCCAGGCTTTCTGATGTCTCATTAAAAAGACTTGTCAATGTTTCAATAAACTGTCCTTTTTTATTGGCTGGAAACACAAGAAAACATAAAAAATCTTTATTAGCCAAGGTCCAAACCATCGTGTAGGGGTTAAAATGGACGCTTAATTCTTTCCATCGAATTTCGAAAGCACAAAAGATGAACATAGGTCTGGAGGAGATCCATGTTAATAAAGTGTTCAACACCAATACACATAGATTTACAACTCATTGCCACGATACAATCTCATATACATTTACTACTCATTCATTCATCTCTAGATCATTTACTACTCATTTATTGGAAAACTTGTGTTAAATTCATTACAAAAATAGTGTCAACGAATGATCCAAAATCTTTTGAAATAAATGTTTTTTTGAAGTGTATGCATTAAAAAAAAAAAAAGTAGTCGCCCACGCCATTCAATCTATGTGTCCCCCTTCCCCTTTATGCTAAATTTTTTTAAAAGTTTGACCGCTTTTTAAGATAAAACACAAACCTCCATTTCTAACAAGATGAAGCAAGGGAAAAAAGTAACAACTAAATACCATGGACATTTGACACGTTATCAAGCTTCAGTAATGTTGGAGGAGAGGCTGGAGAAGGTGCTGGAGGTGTGGGTGTCACATCCTGTGGTAACCATATTGGGCATCTGGTAGGAACAACGAATGGAGGTGGCGGGACAGGCCCTGGTGATGAACACATAAAATACTTGTATGACAATTTAAAAAGAAAAAAAGTAAAATGATAGTTGAATATAAATATGTCGCAATGTTTAATAGAGCACTACCTAGTTCGGATAAGAAGGCTATCCGATCTTTTAAGATCACAAGCATCAAGACGCATTATCGGTGTCCACTAGCTTCAAATATTCCATAGCTGTTGATAGAAGTCCGGTACTTGCTAATATCTCAGCATATTTCTCAATAAGTTTACATAAAGAAGCACTTAATCTCTGTTGTCGCATTGCTAGAGCAAGGACGACAGTTTTCTCCATCAAATCCTGTACACCATTTAAAGTCAATTCACCAATAAATAACCTGTTTGTTTGTCTTTTACTTCAATATTGTTTCCAGTTACCATTTATTTCACATTAGAAAACTGTTTCTGGTTTATGAGAAAAAAATAGCGAAGACAAGAAGAGCTAGCATCCCTTACCTGAAGAAGATCCACACAGGATTTACCCCCATGCCCAACTGTAACCTTCTTTGACTACATTTCTACAGTTCTATCGATATTTCCGGAACATATATAACAAAGACTCGCTGCTAATGTATTACCAGCAGTTACAAGTCTGAGAAGGCAAGGGCTTCACATAGTGAAGTCCATCATCCTCCTGTGAGAACTGCCATTAGAGGGTAAAAATAATTGTCATCATCAGTTATGGTAATACTGTAATCAACCGTCCTAACAAGCCCAAATAAGAAAATGACAACACTTTTGCAAAGCATAGAATCAGATTATCCATCTTTCTGCCCTCCAACAATAAGAATGTGTTTGAACAAAATAATATCTTGCTTCTCAGAATAAAACATGTATAATATATTTCTTGGTGCAAATATAACAGAACTGTAAATCAAAAGTTGAGTGTTGGCAACTACAGTGGCTAATGAAGCAAGAGATTTCTTTTCCAAGATTTCAGGGCCATAAAATTACACACTAGCAAGGTCATTATATACCATTGCAGCAATAACCTGTACATCAGAAAATGATATGAATGAGAAATTTAAGCACTAAAATGGTGAGAACTAAAAATCCGTAACATAAAAAGCAAACATAGGTAAACAAAACCTGTGAGTATATTAAACTAGATAAAGGGGTTGTGTTCGGAAGTGCTATTAAAATTGACGAGTCTGATTATGCCCATTAAGTTACTAGTGCTCGATGAAAGTGTTGCTGTATTGTGATTATCCTCTATAATTATAAGTTTCTTTACCATCGTGGATACTTGGTTCTTACCAACTGCAACAAAACTGATTATTCAAGTGTACCTAATTTCCTTTTTTTTCTGGATGTTGGAAATTTTATGAGAAACCAACTAGCGAGGAGCTAGAATCCAATTCCTCCCTCTTTATTACCATTTAGTACATAAAAATGATAACGAAATAATAGTTTTTTTAGATATACATAAAAAAGAATCCAAAAAGTATTTATGCTTTAATATATCTAGAAATGCTCTTGTAGTAATTCAATCTTATTATTACAACTTGAATAAGCTGAAGCACATCCAAAAAACTCCTGAGATTATCAAATTCTGATTCAATAACACATATTTCGAAACACACATCCAGCCACTAATATAAGATATAAAAAACAAAGAAAAAGTAGTACAGGGAAGAAAAACATGCCTTTAATAAGAATGGATTTTTTTTTTTAGGTATTGATCACGTGTGCTTTCCCACAGTGAAGAGCTACCAACATGTGCAATAACTAAAGCATCTGCCATCTTATTTGCAGCAATGCATTGAGCAACAGCTCCCTTATAATCCCCAACAACCAATGCACGTTGAATAGCATCATCAAAGAAATCATCATTTCCATTTTGCAAATCATGCTCCGCTATTGGCTCTTCCAGGACTGGAACAGATTCCTCAGCAACAAAGTTATTATTAAAAGAGGACGCAGGGGTGTCAGATTTTGGACTTCGAAAATTGTTAAAGAAATCTTCCCCGTACAAACCTTCTTTTGCTTCAACAATTCTGTCAAGACTCCGAGAAACTAAAATTCTGAGAGGGATCATTTTGTAGCTGATAATCAGTTTAACTCCTCAGTGGGTAAAAAGAAATCCAATTTGGTTTAAGATTCGTTACTGTTTTCCCATCATCTACTAACATAACCTTAAAGAATCCCCATGTTGCTTTTCATCTTCAGATCTGTTCAGACCAGTTATCAACCCAAATCCAAATAATCAGATTCAGAGGCAGCAAATTGGGCGAATCTCCAGGTCTAACATGTTCAAACGGCCAATTTTGGCATGGGTCGAGTTGACCCCATGAACTTTAACTTATAAAACGTTTCACAAATTATTAGGTACATTGAGAACAGATAATGAACAGTCTATTTTATTTCAATGGAAAGATAAATAAGAAGCTTGTTTGTCTATGGAGGTGATCTGGGCCATTGGGTAAATAATGTGTCCCTTCCTTATAGTTGAATCAACATTCCAAGGTGAAGAAAAGGCGTTTTTTTTTTATAATTACGAAATTAGGTATAAATGAAATATTACAACGCAACAATGTTATTAATGTAATTCTGCATAAGAACCTGAAACTCGCAACTTCAGTTATATTACGTTTTCAATTACAATAAAGGTTTTAATGGAGCTTTATTAAGCTTAATTAAACTACACTTGTACCTAAAAAAACAACTTTTACTTCATTCAAGTATCAAGTAGAGATTAAGTTATTTATTTCACTTCAATGTTAATATAAAAACATCCCATTACAAACGCACGGTTACACCACAAGGTTACATCAAAAATCACGATAATGGAATTAAAAAAACTATGACTGAGGATGGAAAGAAGATAATTTAAGGCTTTATCACAAATACGTACTCGGACTCTTGAGTTTTTTGGTCGCACAAAAGCCTCAATAGAGATCTATCTCCACTGTGCATTGCAGCTTCAAATTCAGAGGAGCTGCTACCTATACTATGTTCAGTAACAAAGCCATGCACATCAACCTGAAACATTATTAAAGGAGGTTGAGATACTATATGTATTATTGAAAGAGACATAAAATGTAAAATCCACATGAATATTACTCTGAAGCCTAATGAAGACCAATTGTGTGAAAAGCAACAAGTGTTAACCACCCAAAGACCAAATGAGACTCCAGCTTTGCGTTGGTGCCATTTGGGGGCTTTTAAAGTTTCTGCACAGAAATCATACACAAACAATGCGACAACCGATATTTCATATCACATTGTATAGGGACAAGCAAGAACAAATACGTAAACTCCAGGATTATAATTATACAAGCGAAAGAAAAGGTGATGATGAATATTAGGGTCTCATTTGCGAACACCTAATGGTTCCAGTTCCGTTTTGCAGCATTTAAGAATTCAAACTTTACTTTATTGTATTTGACATGTCAACAGTTATAGTGCATGTGGGAATTAAGAGAAGTTTTGAAATGTTTAGATCCTAAGACTTATTGCTAGACATGAATCATAAAACAAACAGGGAAATCTCTTCAAATTATATACCCTTAATTTTGCAATTTGCCTAGACCAATTCAAACAAATATTGCATAAATTATCATAATACATTAATTGGTTATACTTTGTAACAATGCCCATACTCCAGCACTGTTAATGAAAGTGTTTTGTAACAAAAGAGAACCCAATCCTACATTTTTTTTCTGGAAAAAGATGCTACTGGCTTACTGCTCATTCAATAACAAAAAAGGGTTCCACGCAAACACTTAAACATGGAAACCATATACAGTAAGATGAAGAATCAATTTACCTGAGTCCTCACCAACACTGTATCGAGCACAAGCCTATATAAAAGAATAGAGTGGAGTATAACAGTCTAGATGGAAAGAAAAAAAGCGCATAAGGGACATTGATATTAATGGGGGGAATATAGCTAACCTCAATGTTATAAATACCAACTTTCCCATGAAATAAGGATGCTCACACAGAACCCCATGTAACTTTGGATCCAAAGCTGGTACATCAAAATTCAATTGGTCCCAGCTGGAAGTTCAGCGACGATCTGTGAATTCAGTAGAGGTTTAGCCCTATAACAGCCAAAGGATGTGGATGTTCAGTTATAATGTCACTAATATTATTGAAACAAAGATCTACAGACCTCGGCAGAATTAGTGTCCCATAATATAGTGCGGTCATCTTTGGCACAGGTAAGCAAATAAGAGCTATCATGGGGACACCATGCCATTGCAACGACACCTGAAACATCATTAATTAGGTTGGAAGATACCGATGAAAGGAGTAAAGAAAAGTTGTATAGCATTGTTCAGAGCGTAAGCATCTATTACATTACAGGATGCATAAAGAAAATCAAATCAATAAGTGTCATTATTTATATCGACATATATAATGAGACATGTACTTCGTTCAACCATTATGTCAATCGAGATTAATTACAGATCTTGAGCGTGTTTGTCACGAATGTGAACCAACAGATATTTAATTAGGTCTCAATCATCAATACAATTTTACATCACTTAATTAAAAAAATTGACGCGCGCTTGCAGTAACCCAATCGATACTGATATGCAATAAATTTGTCCACTATAATGAAACATTACTACAAAATAGTGGGCACAACTTTTGTACATAAATCAGAACTTACACCAGCAATATTTACCAAAATCAATATCTGAGAAAATTGTTGAATGCTAAAGGTTTAATGATAATCAATACTGCAACTAGTATACCTTTTGTATGAAACCGGTATGCTAAAGGTTTCCATAACTTACTGAACCCATCACCTTCTTCTTTGGCTCAGGCTTCATTCACTGAGAACCGCCTCACTAAATGCTAGAGTCTTTCTTGTAGACTCAGGCTGAGCATCTTAAAGGTAACTCACTGAGTGACTATTAACTCAGTGACCTTGAAATGTTAAAGGTATTAACACTTAGGTTATTTTGTATTAAAATCCTAAGTGAAAGATCATTGGACACTGAATTGGCCCAACAATCTCCCCCTATTTGGATATAAACATAACCTAAGTGTTTTCATGTGAAGGTGAGTAAATAGCAAGCTTCTTCTCACACTGAGTCTAGAAAGCAAGTAAAGGAAACTTGTAACTTAAAATACTATCAATTTTGTTGATCAGGATTACATGTTCCACTAATCTATTACACAAGATAAACTAAAAACATTAGAATAAGTACATTTCTAAATTTGTATCCAATTGCTTCCAACTTTACTTTCTTAGACTGAAGCTTCTCTTGGTCAGGGTGCTCGGTAATCAACTTCAGGCCGAATCTGGAATTCTCTAGGGTCTTGATCATTGAGGCAATTACTAAATATGATACGGAGAATCTACTCCTACCTTGTGAATGCCATTCCATCTTGAGAGGGCTGAATCACCAACACACATCAGTGAAGAATATACCCTTACTCAGGTTTCTTTAATTACCATAATGTTCACAAAGGGGACTCCTTTAGGAGATTCGATCACAATCCAACCAGGCACCTATGATTTCTAGGGGGGGGGGGGGGGGGTGTTTTCCAATCCATAAGCATGCCTCTTCTTTCTCTGAGGATGCGGGACTAGCTTAGTTTTAAAGATAGGAGTATGAAGAGCTGACCTGAATTCCAAGCTCTTTAGGTTCTTCCTTCATCTTTCATACCTTTTTTCCCAGGAGTACATCAGGCCTATGACAATTGTGTTCTTTTTCTCTGAATGATTGGACCCAATTCATCGCAACTCAGTGACTTCCTAAATTAAGAAATTAAATGGTCCTATTACCGTGTTTAGGAATCATGGAAAAGACACGGTCACACCCGTGTTATGTCTAGCATATGATTTATCTCGTAGCTTAATATTAATCGTTGTAGAGTTACGCGTATGACTTATGGCGTTGGGGCCGTTCTTTACCCACAATGTTAGCCCACACCATAGCCACTTAGGGCACATAAACTCATTATTAAACCCCCTCTGAGACCATTGATAGGGTTTTTGGTTGTTCATTCTACATAAACACACACTTAAAGTTTTTCTCTCACCAGATAGTCACTTTCTCTTCTCTAGAAATTCGGCAAACCCATCATCCTAGAGCTTGTGTTATGATATCCAATATACAACAATTGGTATCAGAGCTCATGGATGATAAAGATAGAAGTGTGTAGCGTTTTTCTTGTTATAAGTTTTAGATCAAAAGTTTGGTTTTTGAAGGTTTATGGACTTTTCTGTCTTGACACTCTTTGATTTCTTACGTTTAGTGGTGTTAATAGTATTATTTTTTATTGTTGTTCTAACATACTAGGATCAAGTTGTGTCAAAAGACAACGAGCAAAAAACGTTCAAAGGGTGAATTTTAGGTGAAAAAGTTCGTAAATTTTCTTGACTGGGAAGAGCGTTTTGTCTCACTGGCAATTTCTTGGTTGCGTTTTGCTTCCTGCGTTTTGTTAGAAAAGTACACTACATTTTGTCAATTTGTAAAGTACAACAATACTGCGTTTTGTCTTATTAGGGGTTACGTTTTGGTTCTGCGTTTTGGTTATTGAAGGTTACGATTTGGCTCTGCGTTTTGTCTTAAGTTGAAGACCCTCATTGCGTTTTGGTGGAAAGACTCTCTGGCAAAAAATTTTCTCCATTGCATTTTGTCTAAACTTCTTCGTTGCATTTTGTCTAAGCTTCTAGATTGCGTTTTGGTTCTCATTTGTCTCTGCGTTTTGGTTATTGAAGGTTGCGTTTTGTTAGCCTCAAAATATTGAGTCGAACAATGAAGTTCGTTCATTAATTATATTAGGTCTCGGTCATTAATTAATTATACGTTGTAATAGGGTAGACGGGTAAACGGGCTCTTTGTGTAATCTAATATTGTATGTGTAATGGGCATAAGCCCAATTCAATCCCAAGCCCATCCCATCTAGAAAGCCCATGGCTCATTAGGGTATTTAAACCATTTTCCACTATGGAAAATGGTGTTGGATTCTCGCTTTTACAATTTCTCCAATTTGGTCAATACTCAAACCATCTCATTTTCCTCTCTACATTTCTCTCTCTAACTTCTCTCTAAATTTCTTCCATATTTTCTCTTATCTCTTTTTTCTTGTTCATCATGGTGAAGTGAAGGTGGAGATTTGGTTACCGACATTTGGTATCACTCGCCACGGGTGGGTTTAGTAATTTGTTTTGTGGTCATTTTTTGTTGAGCTTAGTATTCCGACATATTTGTTTTTTGTACGATTTTAGGATAGTGAAGGACATCGAACCGATTTCCTGCTTCTATCACCGATCAAGTTAAACTCTATTAAGAGGAACCGACTAGTTTTCATCGTGTGAACCGAACGAGTTTTTCATCTCTTGAGCCATCGGAGTGATTTCTCTCAATGAGGACCGAACGAGTTTTTTTTTTTGTTTGTCTATTCAACGCGATACGAGTGCATTCTCATGAGCCAACGAGTGAAAGGCACTTAGGAAACCGAACAAGCAACATTTTGTGAGTCGAACTAGACAACACCTTCAAGGTCAACCGATCCATTGAACACGACCTTCAGGACCGAAAGAGCCACCCCTCCTTGAGACAACCGATCGATTAGAGTGGTAGTGGGAACCGAAACCAGCCAACACCCTAGTCGTCCGACCACTAGTTGTTTTCCTTGAGAACCGCACGAGTGAAATCAAATAGAACCGAACGAGCACAGTTTACATCAACCCGATCTAGGTTTTATAAAACGAACCGAACTTAGTTTGAATTTTACTTGAGAACCGAACGAGTGAAATTTTAAGAGGAACCGAACGAGCAAAGTTTAAATCAACCGATCTACTTTTTTGTATACAAACCGAATTAGTTGTTTTACTTGAGAACCGAACGAGTGAAATTCTAAGAGGAACCGAACGAGCAAAGTTTAAATCAACCGATCTAGTTTATTTATATCGATACCAACTAGTTGTTTTACTTGAGAACCGAACGAGTAAATCTCTTATACGCAACCGAACTAAAATCACACGTTTAACTAAAATCAAACGTTTAAGTAATTGCTACGATTTCAACAATAGTCCTCCAAAGTTCAACGATTGTGCATCGTTCATCGTTTCAAGCTCATTTTTTTGTCAACAAAAGCTCAAAATTTTCTACAACAACATTTTTATTTTTATGGTTTTTTCTTGATTTAGTAAAATCCCGCCGCGAAAACTCATTGTATTTTTTTCGTTTAGTCAAGACTTTTAAAATCTCGGGAAAGTATTTTTTTTTCTTTTCCACAACAACAACAATCACTTTACACTGCTTAAGAACCACAAATCATTTTCACTTCATAATTCTTCAATTCATACACCATGAGCAACTCCAATTGAAACTTCCATAACCGACAGTCAATTGCATAACAACAAAATGTCCGCTGGTCAAGGATTGTCCACCATGCTTGCAACAGACGATATGCACAATGGTGATCACGGATCTTACAATACATTGATACAGACCCAAATGGTGATGGCCCTTACGGGAAGTGCCCATTCTCAAGAGGTCCTTATACTCCAACGATTGTCAAAACACCAGCTGTTCACTACAACAGAGATTCTCCATCATTCCTGAACGAAGGCACAAACAACATCGGTGGGAGGGGGGAGGGAGGTTTTGAAATGACTCCTGATAAAAAGATCTCTTTTGGGACATGCGAGGACTGACGTACTAAGAACGATTCATTTGATATTTACTGGAATTGGAGATGAAATATAATCAAGGCGATGAGGACACACATCGTCATAGCATTAAGATCGTGCAGAGGGAATAAGGTGGGGAAAGTCCAAAGTGCGGATAAGGCACTTACCTGGGGATTTGAATGGAGAAGGGGGGTTGTAGGGATATTTGCTACGGTGGCGAGATGGTATAGTGGGGATTTATTTTTATCAAAAAAAATGTTGGTGGTGTGAAAAAGTAGATAACACACACATAATACACAATTGCAGCATGATTGTTGGAGTACTGAAATTGTGTATGACGAACAAAAGATCTAAAAATAGGAATGTAATGATCAGCCAAAAACAATTTACGTTCATCGATGATAGAAATGTCAATTCTTCACAACTTGCCAAACTAATGGTCCAAGTTTTGTCCACAATTTGTGAAGCAACAACAAAAGTTGGATGAAGTTTCATACCACAAATAGCGCTTTTTGACATTATGAAACAATACCAAAAGGACGTTAATAAACTCCGGTCTGAAAGAATGCCAAGCATCCTAACCCATAACACTTGTGCTACTAGCTCAAACACTCAAGACCCTTATTACCAAACATCAAAAACTCAACAAATCATATGCAAACCAACCATCAAAACTTCACTCCAACCAATCCATGCAACACCAAATACAAAGGCAAAATATAGCCAAACCAATCACACCACCAATCTGAGTCAGCTTCTGAATAAGACAATATCCTGAACAACTCAGAATGATAAAGACATGCATTAAAATTTGGCTCTCATGTGCAAAGTACTTTAAGAACGCTACTAACCACAACAACAAACCTCAAGAAACTTTCCTCAACATACCAGAAACAAGAATGTGGATACTACTCAAGGTACAAGAATGACAATACGGAAAGCTAAAGCCAAGAGTAAACAGAGTTTAATAATGTATAATATGGGTTTTTGTATGAAAGCGTAACGGTTGATCATTCTACAATCTTCACCAAAGTACCACATCCAACAAGACATCTGAAGTCACGACCATACATCCGTGGAATGAAAACGAAATAGACATGTTGTTCGATCACATCCTCATATCGAAATTTAACCAGCGGTTTAGGATGAAGAATGATATAAGGTAGGAACCATCTAACTTTTAAATCAAAAGTTTCGTAAACCAACAGGCAGCTAAACATGAAAACATGGCCATAACGACGAATAGACAGCACTCTCGAAACAAGTCCTCATTCCGTATACCAAGGCTAAATCAATTAGGTGAGAAGAGAAGTAAAATTGTTTAATAAAAATCAAAAGAAACAAATAGATAAGACGAAGAATACAATTGCTAGACACTTTTTCCCGACCGTTACCATGATAAAGACACAACTATTTAACAAAGTCGTGATCCCATTGATAAAAAAACAACGACCTATATTTGGCGTTTCCTGTAAAGGTGGGCCACAACTTCCCATCATTCCCAACAACTTACTTAACTTTACAGGCAAGTGGCGATATCTACCCACATTGTACGGATACTCTACATCGTTTGAATTTTTTTTAAGACGTATCAACGAATAATCGATCCTTCGTGTAATTCCTTCGGTAGTTGCGAAACGATTATCTTTAAACTTTCCTTCTCTTTTTTATTTTTCTCATATTTTTACTGAGATTATTTTTTTGCCATACTAAAACTGTCAAATCCATCGGTGTATTTTCACCATCTTCACGATCATAATAAATTTTGGATAATTCATTCAGGTAGCATTCTTCGATCATCGTTTTTCATCAGTAATTGTGACGTGTAAGTAAAAATCACATGATTTGGCCATAACATACTGAACCCATCACCTTCTTCTTTTGCTCATGCTTCATTCACTGAGACCGCCTCACTAAATGGCTAGAGTCTTTACTGTAGACTCAGGCGGAGCATCTCAAGTAACTCTCGTTGAGTGACTATTCGACTCATTGAGCCTTGACATGTTAAAGGTAAATAACACTTATGATATTTTCTATTCAAATCCTAAGGTAAAGATAATTGGGCACTGAGTTGACCCAACAAACTCCCCCTCATTTGGAATATAAACATAACCTAAGTGTTTTTCAGTGTGAGTGAGTAAATACAGCTTCTTCTCACTCTGAGTCTAGAAAGCAAGTAAAGGATACTTGTAACTTAAAAGTACTTCATTGATCAGGATTACATTTCCTACTAATCTATTACAAAAGATAAACAAAACATTACAAAAGTACTTAGTCTAATTTGTATCCAATGCTTCCAACTTTAAGCGTGTACCTGTAGACTGGAAGCTCTCTTGGTCAGGGTGCCTCGTAAACAACTCTTCATCTCAGGCCGAATCTGGCAATTCTCTAGATCTTATCATATGAGGCAATTACTAATATGATACGAGAGAATCTACTCCAACCATGTATATGCCATTCCATCTTTGGAAGGCTTGATAACCAAACACATCAGTGAAGAATATCCCTTACTCAGGTTCTTTAATTACCATATTGTTCACAAAGGGGACACCTTTAGGGAGACTTCGATCACAGTCCAAACCAGGCACTTTGATTTCTGGTTCCAATTCCATATGCATCCTCTTTCTTCCTGAGGATTGGGACGGAGCTTGTTTAGGGACAAGTAAGGAATACGACTGAATTCCAAGCTCTTCAGGTATCTTCTTTAGTCTTTCATACCTCTTTCCCAAGGATATCATCAGGTCTTTGACAATTTATCTATTTCTTCTGAAATGATTGGACCCAGATTCATCCAACTCCAGTGATCCTAAATTAAAGAAATTAAATGTGCTATATGAACCTTTTAGGAATCAAGAAAAGACACGGTCACCCCTGTTTTGTCTAAGCATAGGTATAGCTCGTATTCTTAATATTATTCGCGTTTAGTTACCGGTGATGACATATGGCGTTTTCCGGTCTATACCCCACATGTTAGTCCGCACTCCATAGCCCACTTATGGCACATAAACTCTTGTATTTTCAACCCTCTTCTTGAGCCATTTAGAGGGTTTGGTTTTCATATTTCAAAATACACACACTAAGGTGTTTTCCTCCGCACTAAGACTAAGTCATTTTCTCTCTCTAGAAATTTCGCCAACCCCATCATTCCTAGCTTGTGCCTATGATATCCAATATACTTACAATTGGTCTCAAACTCATGGGTGATTAGATAGATTGTGTTGCTATTTCTTGGTTAGTTTATATCAAAAGTTGGTTTTGAAGGTTTATGGTCTTTTTCATGACACTCTTTGATTCTTACGTTTTGTGGTGTAAAGTTATTGTTTTTAATTGTTGTTATAACCATCTAGGATCAGTGTGCAAAAAGAAACCAAGCAAAAACGTTCAAAAGGGTGATTTTTAGGTGAAAAAGTTCGTATTTTTCTTGACTGCGTTTTGTCTCACTGGCAATTTCTTGGTTGCGTTTTGCTTCCTGCGTTTTGTCAGAAAGTACATCTGCTGTTTTTTGATGTTTTGTTAAAGTACAACAATACAGGGTTTTTTGTCTTATTAGGGGTTGCGTTTTGGCTCTGCGTTTTGTCTAAAGTTGAAGACCCTTATTGCGTTTTGGTGGAAAGAATCTCTGGCAAAAAAATTTCTCCATTGCGTTTTGTCTAAACTTCTTCGTTGCATTTTGTCTAAGCTTCTAGATTTCGTTTTGGTTCTGCGTTTTGCCTCTGCGTTTTGGTTATTGAAGGTTGCGATTTTTGTTAGCCCTCAAAAAATATGAGTCGAACAAGGAATTCGTATCATGTAATTATAATAAGGTCTCGGTCATTAATATTGAACCGTTGTAATAGGCTAGACGGGTAAACGGGCTCTTTGTGTAATCTAATATTGTATGTGTAATGGGCCTAAGCCCAAGTTAATCTCAAGCCCATCCCACCTAGAAAGCCCATGACTCATTAGGGTATTTAAACCATTTTCCACTATGGAAAATGGTGTTGATTCTCATTTGTTTATTTTCTTATTTTGCAAGAATTCAACCATCTCATTTTCCTCTCTACATTTCTCTCTCTAACTTCTCTCTAAATTTCTTTCATATTTTCTCTTATCTCTTTTTTCTTGTTCATCATGGTGAAGTGAAGGTGGAGATTTGGTTACCGACATTTGGTATCACTCGCCACAGGTGGGTTTAGTGATTTGTTTTGTGGTCATTTTTTGTTGAGCTTAGTATTCGGCATATTTGTTTTATGTACGTTTTTGGTTTTTGTGAAGGACATCAAACGAGTTCAAGCTTCTATCACCGATCTAGTAAACACTTTAAGGAACCGAACTAGTTTCTTCTTATGTGAACCGAACGAGTTTTTCATCTTCTTGAGCCGATCGAGTGATTTCTCTCAAGGACCGAACGAGTATTTTTTGTTGTCTCAACCGAACGAGTGCATTCTCTTGGAGCCGAACGAGTTAAAGCAATTAGAACCTAACATGCAACCATTTTGTTAGCGAACTAACAACACCATCAAAGGGTCACCCGATCCAGTATCACACCTTCAGACCGAACGAGCCCACTCAGCCTTGACGAACCCCGATCATTAGAGGTATGTGTGAACCGAACCCAAGCCAACCACCATAGTCGACCGAACAAGTTGATTTCCTTGAGAACCGAACATAGTGAAATCCTAAAGAGGAACCGAACGAGCAAAGATTAAATCAACCGTCTAGTTTTTTATACGAACCGAACTATTGTTTTACTTGAGGAACCGAACGAGTGAATTTAGAAGAGTAACCGAACAGCAAGTTAAATCAACCGATCTACTTTTTTATATACAAACCGAACTAGTTGTTTTACTTGAGAACCGAACGAGTGAAATTCTAAGAGGAACCGAACAAGCAAAGTTTAAATCAACCGATCTAGTTTTTTTTATACGAACCGAACTAGTTGTTTTACTTGAGAACCGAACGAGTAAATCTCTTATACGCAACCGAACTAAAATCACACGTTTAACTAAAATCAAACGTTTAATTAATTGCTACGATTTCAACAATAGTCCTCCAAAGTTCAACGATTGTGCATCGTTCATCGTTTCAAGCTCATTTTTTTGTCAACTAAAGCTCAAATTTTTCCTATCAACAACAACAGTTCTAATTTGTAAAACGTTTTTTTCTGATATTAGTAAAATTCTTCGCGAAATACTTCTTTGTATTTTTTCGGTAAGTCAAGACTTGTAAAATCCACCGTGAAATATATTTTTTTTTTCTTTCCACAACAACAACAATTCACTTTACCGCTTAATATCCTACAAATCATTTTCCACTTCATATTCTTCAATCATTCACTCATGACAACTCCCAATTGTACTTCCACAACCGACAGTCAATGCATAACAACATAATGCAGTTGTTCAAGGGATCGTCCCACCAATGCTTGCAACAGACGATATCATCAATGGCGATACATGGTTCTTACGATACATTGATACAAGACCAAATGGTGATGCCTTAACGGAAGTGCATGCTCAAAGGTCCCTTACACTCTAACGATTGTCACAAACACGCCAGTGTTCCTAACAACAGAGGAACTCCAGCACTTTCCAGCACAAAAACATCAGTCGCGACAGTTATGAAAATGACTCCTGAGAACAGACTCTTTTTTATTGAAAATCAGAAAAATAAGCGATTCAATTTGATATTAACTGAATTGGCGAGATGTAAATATACCCACTGTTGACATGGGCAGACAGCTCAAGAAATGTGGGAACCATCTGAAAGTCAACAACAAAGGTGAATCACTCAATGATTCAAGATGTCAAGACTAAAAACTTATTTTTTGGAGTTAGTTAATTCCACCTCTCACCGATGACGAAACAATTGAGTCTTACTACACAATATTCTACAAAAGATGATGAAATGATCATAAAACAATTTGACAGTTGCACCGATGCAAGTTATTTCAATTTCTTCAACGAACTTACAACCAAAATGGTCAGATTTTTCACAATTGTGAAGCGAACAACACAATTTGGGGATGAAGTTTCATACCACAATCACTTTGAGCCTTCAGAAACAATACCAAAAGAAGTTAATGAAACTCCGTGCTGAAAGATGGCAAGAATGCTAACCATTAACACTTGTTTTGCTATCTAAGCTCAAACACGCAAGACCCTATTACCAACATCAAAACCTTCACAAATCATATGCACCAACATTCAAAACTTTCACTTCCAACCAGATCTCACAAATAACAAGAATACAAAGGCAAGAGATAGCCAACCAATCACACCACCATCTTAGTCCAAGCTTCTGAATAAGACAATGATCCTTAACAAGCTCAGAGGATTTAAAGACGATGCAGAAAAATTTGGCTCTCACAGCAGACGTACTTCAAGAAACTACTACCAACCTACCAAAAACAACCCTGAACTTCACAAACACCAGAAACAAGAATGTGGAACTATCCCAAGGTACAAGAATACAATCATAACGGACAGTTTGGAATCAGAGGTCAGCGAATGTTGTTGGGCGAGGGAACCTATAGGTGGTCCCGAAGTGCAGGACAGTCTGGGATACAGTGTTCTAACTGCAAGGAATTTGGGTCATTAAGCTAAGGAAATGCAGAAAGCCAAAACTGTTAAAGACTTCATTTCACGGATCATAAGGAAAAAAGATGTTGCTAAGTGTAAACAAGCTGAAAAGGAGTCAATCTTCAAGCAGAGCAATCTGACCTGGCTAGCAGACACGTATAAGGAGATTGATGAAACAAGATTGGAAGCACATTAAAGTTTTACATGGCAAAGATTCAGGAGGTTTCCAAATGCACTCAGAGCACAGACGGCTATGCCATTGGAACAGTACAATACGATACCTTACAAGAATGGTTTATCCATGACATACAACATTTTGACCTATCTGCATCCGGTTAGTAACAACATGTGCAGTGGAAACGTGTGATAGTAAGTCACTAGAAACTCCCCTGACTCACCGGAATGTGTGAAATGATATTCTGATGACCAAAATGATTAGAATGGATATAGCGTTGCACTTGCTAATATAATTGCTAATTTAAACTTTAATGTCCGATGAAAATAAAAGATTAAAAGTAATTACAGAAAGCAAATGCAACATTGCCTTAAGAATTAAGACGGTCACATCTATTCCTTCGGAAAACTAGTAATCTCTAGGAGAAACTAAAATATTCGGGATAGTCGCATAGTTGCAACTTGCAAAGATAAACAGACTGAGTTTGAGATGTACAAAGGCCTTTAAAGATTATTCAGTTGACTATGACAAACTTGAACCTACGTTAAATGAAGCCTCTAGGACTATTAAGCTGCAAAAAGAAATTAACATAAAAGAAGGTTTAAAAAGTGAAAGCCTACAAAATTTCTGTTTGTCAAAGAGAAACACGATGAGTTAGTCAAACAGAGTCTTTTAACTAAGTCACATTACGAAGGTCTTGTCAAAGAGAAAACAAAGGTAATAACGGATTTGAAGCTTAAGGAAGAAAAAGATATTGACAAATGTTTCAATGGAAAACCAGTTAAAGTTTTTGAATGAAATATGTTTTACAAAACGTAAGTCATCAATCCAAACCATTCATATTTTTGCACCTAAAAAAAAGCCAATGCCCTACATTTAATGGAAGACCTACCTTTGCCAATCCAAGATACCATCCAAAAGGCTCAAGAATGAGATACCATAGGTTTGGTACATGCGATCCCACATGACCAATCTGATCCTGCAAACAGACTCGTCCCTGATCGGGAAGAGACTCTGACTCTTGATAACGAGAGTCGATCAAAATTGAATAAAGACTTAGTGAAGACCTTTTGACTACACAAAGTTAAACCATTCTTTATACATTATTAATAACCCCCCACTCAGCATTATGAAATTCAGTTCGCACATGCAAATGAAATAAGAAAGAAAATGTGGAGAAAATCATTTGTGAAAACATAAACCAATATTGTTAAAAAACAAAAAGATCTTCTTTACCAGTGTCTAAATCAATAAGCAAAAGTAGACAAGCATATAATGTCATGACGAATAACATTAATCATCTGAAAGAAATTGTCGATCAAGCATGGGTAAAACATTCAAATGACATTCCTTCATCTCGTAAGTCAACGATCGAAAAGATTTGGAAATCCTAGTTAGACATGTTTGATATCCACTTCTTTGCCCTTACGACTCAGAATGGATGTTTCCGCATGTTTTACATGCACTATTAAGCAAGAAATGCATGCAGATTTAAAGTACGTTTGAATCTCTAGAGGATGAATTTGTATGGCTTGAATCCCGATAAGTCAAATTTTACAACATGAATGATATGCATTTGTAAAATGTGTTTAACTAAAATGTTATGTTTCTTATATTGCAATCCTCATCTGATTTAGGATGAGATCACGAGATAAACAATCTTAGTGATCTTCATACAGACAGGGAATGTGACTGTTTTTTTCCACTTAGCACAAAATCTTACTGAACAAACTGAATTGTAAGTAAATAGATTTTATCACTGAGCATTAAACCGGAGTTTTGCATAATAGAAAAACACATAATTTCTCTTAAATTGCGTTTACAAACTGGTCAAGAACAACTGAAAAATGACCTCGTTTCAGAAGAAAAGGCGTTAAACTGTTATTTCGAAAGGAACTGAGAACAATCTTTTGAAATACGAAGATTTTGAAAGCTCAACTGCACGACAGACCATGCAAAAGTGAGTTAAAGAAGCTCATTGAAAAATGCAAAGAAAATCTGTGGACCCATTAAGTTTGATAAACGCATCTTTTTTCGACCAACCAAATGCTCAAAGGCTTCCAAAAACCATACAGTTTTTAGGTAAACCGACTCCCTTTTCAGACTCTCTTGAGAGAAAAGATTTTTCAAAGACAAAGTCGGTTAACAAAACAAATGTGTCAGCGGGTACATCAAAACCAGTCACTTCACAGATTTTGCCTCAAACAGCAATAGCTAAGCTGATAGAGAAACACAAATGTGATTAAAACCATGCATGTATCCGCATTGCAAGTAAGTACCACCCAAACTAGAGCACACACAGTTGAATCAGACTTCTAGGAAAAACTAATCTCACGTGATCACATCTACAAGAGTAGCTCACATAACTAATGTTAGCGAGACCCCAATCTAAGAGCATCAAGTAAGAAGATAAGGGTCCCAGTACCCAAACACTAGTCATGTGAAAGTTTAAAAAGTAACTGAATAGAAGACTCCTAGTATTTCTAGTATTTCTATCAAACAAAGTCTGTAACTGCGTAGTATGTCAATTAAATTCTAAACCTTCGAATGTTAATGCTGTATTGTGCTACTTGTGGAAAATGTGTGTTTAATGCGAATCCATGAATGCATGTGTTTTCTAAGTATTTTGAAAGACGTAAAGCTAGAACGCAGAAGGCCTAATGAAGGTGCCAATAATACTAGAAACACCCAAAGTCAGTGAACAAATCTGTTGCAACACCCCCATCAGAAAACAGATGCATCAGAATCCACTAATCACAACATCCAAGAGTTGCTATAATGATGTATAAAAGACTAGTAAAGGCGTGGAAAATGGTGGAATAGCACAACATGCCCATCAGCACTACATGGGTCCCTAAACAAAACGGAAATGGGTACCTAAAGTTAGGAACGAAAATGTGACTCTTCTATAAGAAAGTTAGTTTTTCCATATCAAATGTATCAAGGATAACTAATGTCTTAAAACTCAACAAAACTACTTATGGGGAGGATCCAATTTGTCATGTATTACCATCGTCCTCATAATTCTCTGCAAAATTATGACAACTCAATCCTATCATTGTTGACTCTGGATGCACAAAGCACCCTGACGGTCAAACTAGCTCCTGTGTTGCAATTTGTTTAAAAATACTTGGAACCGTCGTTTTAAGGCAATGATAAATTTGCTCCAATTCCTTGGTTATTGGAGAGATTTGGTTCAAGGAATATCAATAAACAAAAGGTTTACTAACGTCGAAGGTCTCAATCACAATCTTTTCTCGTTGGTCAATTCTGAGATGCGGTTTTGGAGGTTGCATTCGGAAAATCTACGGTTATTGTTAAGATCTTCAGGAAACACTTACTCATCGGTAATCAGTTGGAACCAGGTCTCTATACAATTTCTTCTACAAGAAACAAATACATCAACCCCACTCTTCTCATGTGCTAAAGCATCACCAACTCAAGCGTGGTAATGGCATCGAAGATTTCACAACTTAACTCGACTACATCACTTGCTTTCAAGAAAGATGTTGTATTGGTTTACCAAAACTGAAGCATGTCAAGGATTCAACTAGTTCCTCTTGGAAGAGAGTAACGGCAAAACGAAGTTCATTCAAGTCAAAGACTGTTCCCAGTCAAAAGGACTTAATTTGCTTCATATGGCTTATGTGGTCCAATGCGTGTTTGGCAAGCATAAATGGGAAGAAATATATTTTGGAATTGTCCGACGCTACTCCCAGATACACTTGGACTCCTCTTTCTATGCTCCAAGGATGAAACAACAAAGAAGTTTTAAAAGACTCTCTTCAAGAGATTCCGAAAGAATCTTCAAGCCCTAGAGTAATTTCTGTTCGCACTGACAGAGCACCCGAGTTCTAAACAATACACTCCATGCAATCTTCAAAGAAATCTCAGGACTGAGCATCAAACTTTTTACTGCCTCGAGACACTCTGAACAGAACGGCGTTGTTCGAAAGACGAACCGCACTTCTCGGTTAGGCTGCTCATACGATGCGTTTTTTCAATCTTCTAAACTTCCTTTATTCTTTTGGGCTTGAAGCAAATTGCCAACCGCCTGCTATACTCAAAACAGATCAATCAGTCAATCCCAATCATAAGAAAACGGCATATTCAACATCATTAAGGACATGAAACCCTCAATTATACATACTTCACCTCTTTTGTTGCACTTTGTTACTTAATAAGAGATGGTGAAAACTTTGGAAATATGACAGAAAAAGGGATCCGTGCATTTGGTGGGATACACCACTCAGTCAAGAGGATAATCGATCTACAAACAAAGATACAAGGTTGATAGTTGAATCCATCCATCTGCAGATTTTGAAGGATCAAAGAGATGTCAGAGACGTCTGTTGCTAATGACACTTCAGGCTTCGTTCCCCAACGACAAAAGGCGTCAGATTATGACAACCTTGACCCCGCACCAGAACTACAAAATGTTTCTCCTTCAGCAGATACAACAGTTCCATCATAACAGGAGTTGGATCTTCTTTTTGGTCCTTTGTATAATGAATTTTTCAATGATGGTACTTCTCGTGTCACCAAGTCTTCTTCTCCCACCGACACTACAATCAAAAAGTACACAACACGCAGTCAACAAATATCACCCAAGCAACAGAACCATCAACTCCAACACATGTCAATGCTAAAGAAAACAACAATGATCAAGCAGAATTTACCAATCCTTTCTGTATACCGGTACAAGAAATTGTTGAGTCTTCCTCACGCAATATTAGTACTTCAAATATGCATACCTTCAACCAACCTCAAGATTCCGAATACCGATGGACAAAAGATCACCCGTTAACTTAAGTTCGTGAAAATCCATCCAAGCCAGTGCAAACAAGACGACAACTTGCAACAGACCCTGAAAAGTCATGTCGCAACTCACTTTAGTATTGTACAAACCAAAAAACATAAGGCAGTCAATGCTGATACTGCATGGATAGAAGCAATGCAGTAAGAACTTCATCAGTTTGACAGACTACAAGTCTGGGAACTACGTCGTTATAGCCATGATGATCAACCTAATTGGAAGAACGTAATCAACTAAGTGTTATGGAAAAACCAAAAAAGAAGAAGACCAAACGTAATTCGCAACAAAGCACGCATTAGTCAAAGGGTTATCTCATAGAAGAGGGTATTGATTTCGAAGAATCATTTGCTCCAGTTGCTCGCTTGGAGGCTGTCAGGATTTTTGTAGCATATGCTGCACACAAGTCTTTTCCAATATATTAGATGGACGTGAAAACGGCATTTCTTAATGGTCCATTAAAGGAGGAGGTTTATGTTGCACAACCAGACGGATTCGTTGATCCTGATCATCCAGACAAAGTTTACCATCTAAGGAAAGCTCTATATGGATTGAAACAAGCTCCGAGAGCCTGGTATGATGAACTCTCAAAATTCCTGATTTCCAAAGGTTTTACTAAAGGTATCATTGACCCGACCTTATGTTACATGATAAAAAACGGTGAGGACATTCTATACTTTGTGCAGATTTACGTTTGTGACATTATTTTTGATCCACTAACCCTAAATTTACAAACGTTTGAAAAAATAATGATCAAGTCTGTAGATTGAGATGTCCTTAATGGGGGAAATGAAATTCATTTTAGGAACCGTCAGATCCAACAATCCCCACGAGGTATTTTTATCATCAGGCCAAGTACACTACTTAGAAATTCTTAAAAACATGGTATGGAAAAATGGAACAAAGCATGTACACAAATGGCTACGAAACCTAAATAATGCAAGACTTGAGTGGTGAAACCCGGTATACCCAAACAGACTGACCGTAGCAAAATCGGTCCACTCATTATCTGACAATCTAGAAGAGCCTGACAAGAGTGCAATATGTATGTGTATTGTCAAGATATCAAACAAGACGACTGAAAAACACTCAAAGAGGTTAAAAAGACAGTCTTTTGATACTAAGAGGTACAGTCACATGGGACGTCTGGTATCCGAAGGTTCTGGCATTAGAACTAACACTTTTTTCAAATGCCGACATGTGCCAGATTCCCTTTGATAACTCGCAAAAGCACTTCTGTAAGGAAATAGAGTTCCTGAGTGAGATTAAGATTAAGACAATTGTGAGTCAAAAGAACAAAGACTGTACTGCAATTTCCTGCAGAGTGCTGAGATAATTGGCGTTATCTGCATGTTTCTCAATAATGTGGATAAGGACACAACATACGGATTATGGCTTCAACTAACAACAAAATACCATTGTAATTGCGACTCTCAGTCAAGACCATAAGCAATATCATGCAACCCCGTGCAGCACTCTCGTACACACAATCCATACTCGAAATCATTATCAAAAACAGGGTTGAAAATGGTATAAATTGAATTGTACTTTGTCAAGAACTGAATACCAAATGCTGACATATTACTAAACCCCTTCTCGAAGAACGGTATCAGTAATGCTCGTCAGACGAAATGGTATGAATTTGACTCCAGCCAGAACTGGAGGTTCTGAGTAAAAGATTCTGCATGATACTTCCTAAACATCAACATGTATCATAGTTTTGAAAAATGAAAATTCAAAAAATAAAATTTCCAAAAGAAAATACAAATCAACAAATCAGAAAGTGTTTCAAAAAAAAAATATTCTCTCAACATGTCCTCTTGGAATCGACAACATTATACGTAACCATCTAGAAAAGATGATTAATAATCGCCACGGGCGTGTAAATGAAGTTACGACAGAGGTTTCAACATGCTTTCAAAACATGTCATTCTAATTTTTCTGAGGCTTATTTGCAAATATCATACGTAACCCGGAACTTCAAATAAAGGAAAGTTTATCTATAAGATAACTTAACCTAACAACGAGAAATTTCAACGGTTACTCGGTCTAGAGCTGTTCTTACAAGGACAACAAAGTTTTTAGCTCAAGAAAAAGGATAGTGTACGCATAAGTGCGCTTACCCTTAGAGTTGGAAGAGAAATCTCCTAACAAGATGTTTTTCAAAATGGATGACACACGTATTTTTCCGAAGTAATTTCTCACAGACAATTCATACTCTTTCAAATTGTGTGTTCAATCAACACTCCCATCTTTTTAAGGGGGGATTTTTCGAAAAAACAAAGTTTAAGAGTTGGATACATCAGTCTTACGACCATGTCATATGTATTCAAACAACATTCCCAAAAAGTCTCTTAATAACAACAAGATAACAAAGACAATCAATAGAATGATAGTTATAAGATGGACTAAGTTGTTTCACCTCGAATTCTAAATTCATCTATTACAACTTGGTATCATTGTTTTTGGTGTCAAACATATGTAAAATTGAGGGGGAGCAAGTTTATGTTCCATGTAATTCATGCTAAGTAAAAGTTTTTCCCCCAAGGTATTTCAAGACAAAATTAATCACAAGAGTATTGTCAAAAACTAAGTGCATAGTATTTAAAATATGATGAGAAATGTATTTAAATTTAAAAAATGTATCTGAAAATAATAAGTGATTTTATTACTACTCAAAGTGCTTGATACTCTTCGAAAAAGGTTTTATGGTTACGATCTCATACCCTACAACATCTTATTTCACGACGATTCTAAAGTCATAAGGTGGTAAGGTTAGGTATTTGTCCTATGATCCAACCAGAACCGGAGGGATCTACCCAAGGACACTCCATAGTTAGAAATAGCAGTCCTTAGGTATGATTGGAGATGAATGTGTATAAGGGAAGAATGCCGACTAAGAATGAGCTAACACTGGAACAATCACAACAAGGTGTTAGTAATGACGTCTTGGTAAGCATTGAAGGGGTTGAAGAATTAAAAAGAAATGTATGGATAAAGGGTCTAAAGAAAGAAGCCCTCCACACAACTTTAGGCAAACCCGTGTCAATACATATGATGTCACATAATCAACAAATGTGATTGCTTGACTATGAATACGACATCATAGAACCACCAGTGATTCAATGCACAACCCTTCCTAGTCATTCGTGGATCTCTCAAAAAGAAACTTATCTCATTTGTCACGGAGATACACACGACTTCTATTGACTTTCTCACTCCGAGTTAGTTGATATTGAATAGGTGGCAGTCTGCTCTAGCCTCCGATTACTAAAACCAAAACGCACTAATCGAGTCTAGAGCCAAGAGATCCATAAATAAATCTCGTCAGGACACATTCCATTTCTCAACACTTGTTAACCACCAATAAGTTACAAGCTGATTAACAAAGTCCTACGCATTATCCTAGTGATTGTGCCAGAACATCCGAGTGATAACTTGTGTACTCCAATGAAGATGGAAAATCCTCTTGAGCCACATCAAAACAAGCTCTTGTTAGGTAACTTGCGAGATTCTATATGAATCAAACTTGTGTCAACTGGAAAGAAAACGATGTGCGATTTCAAGTGAAATCAAACTGTTTCCAGGAAATGAATTGACGAGCTTATCAGAAAGATAGTAACAATCTGATTCCACTCTTACCTTGTAGTTTGCTATTGAGATGTTCCAGTAATGAGAACGTAGCAAGCCTAGGCAAATAATCTAATACCATCTGTGTTAATTGTGAAATCCAACCTTTGAGCAGGAAACCCGTCAAAGGGATATTCTATTTTGAAACTACCTGATCACAGTATAGTATTTTTAGACTGTAAAACGGTCCAAACAAAGCCGAAGTATAATCTAACCATATCCGGACGAATGACAAAGCGCATATTCGTCACAAAAATAACAACGCTTAATTGCTAAACTGATTTTATTTCAGATACATAAAGATGGAGATGGTGAAGCCTACATTTCCAGCTAGAGACGGATTCAATACCGCATGCTCATGCTTAATCTACAAAGACATAACTTTAAGCAATCAATATTCAAGAAAACATGAAAGCTAAGAAGTTAAAGACAAAGACGATCGCGCACAAACTCTGATAAACAAGATACTCCTTCAAAGATATCAATGTCGTATCAAGGGAGGATTGTTAGCAATCTTTCAATATGATGCAAAGTATGAGCATATTGCTCAAGACCCAAGAATCGCAATGTGGCAAGATGAGACAAGACGGAAAGGATCAAATTTAAAAGATCTCGGACGGAAAAGACGAAGTCTAAAGACAATGACAAAGGCTCAAGATCAAAGATCACAAAGCATGAAGGAACAAGCCTACAACGTAGACAGAGACAAAGATCACAAGAGCTCAATGACAAAAGCAATCTCATTGATCTCACGAAGGAGTGTCACAATGAACTCACTTCGGGGGAGATTGTTAGCCTCAAAATATTGAGTCGAACAAGGAAGTTCGTTCATTAATTATATTAGGTCTCGGTCATTAATTAATTATACGTTGTAATAGGCTAGACGGGTAAACGGGCTCTTTGTGTAATCTAATATTGTATGTGTAATGGGCATAAGCCCAATTCAATCCCAAGCCCATCCCATCTAGAAAGCCCATGGCTCATTAGGGTATTTAAACCATTTTCCACTATGGAAAATGGTGTTGATTCTCATTTGTTCATTTTCTCATTTTGCAAGAATTCAACCATCTCATTTTCCTCTCTACATTTCTCTCTCTAACTTCTCTCTAAATTTCTTCCATATTTTCTCTTATCTCTTTTTTCTTGTTCATCATGGTGAAGTGAAGGTGGAGATTTGGTTACCGACACATTTTTGTTCTGCGTTTTGGTTATTGAAGGTTGCGATTTGGATCTGCGTTTTGTCTAAAGTTGAAGACCCTTATTGCGTTTTGGTAGAAAGAATCTCTGGTAAAAAATTTTCTCCATTGCGTTTTGTCTAAGTTTCTAGGTACCACACCTGAAGGGGACACACTAGGTACCACACCTGAAGGGGGTGTTCTTCTTGGACCAGAAAGGGCTCGAACTTATGATGATCTTAATGACAATGAAAAGAAACGATTCGATGCCGATGTCCGTGCAACCAACATTGTACTTCAAGGACTACCCAAAGACATCTACAAGTTCATCAATTGCAACATTGAAGCAAAAGCAATATGGGACAATGTCAAAATGCTTCTCGCGGGATATGAACTCACCAAAGAAGACAGAGAATCTTAGTTGTATGATGAATTTGAATGCTTCAAGATGCTTCCTGGTGAAAATATCAATGAGTACTATGTCCGGTTCCACAAGCTTATTAATGACATGAGGAATATCAGGATGACTATGCCTAACATTCAACTAAACTCCAAGTTTGTCAACAACATGTCACCTGAATGGGATAGATTTGTCACAGCAGTTAAACTCAACAAAGGTCTGAAAGAGACAAATCATGAACAACTATATGCATACTTGAAACAACATGAGAAGCATGCTGCACAAGATCGACTAATAATTGAAAGAATCACTCCACCCACTAATGATCCGTTGCCTATTGTTCTCAGAGTGCAACCATACTCCCAACTGTCACAGAGTCAGTCTCTTCAATATCAATCATCTTACACAAACCGTTCTCAGTCTCAAAATGTCCAATCAATGACATATCCACAATTTGTTGAACCATCATCACTTGACATTGGATACACCCAAACTGATGAAATCCTTGACACCCTCACCAAACAATTTGCACTACTCACCCAATCATTCAGAGCAACCCTCCCACAGATAAACAACCAACTTCAAACCTCATCTAACACCTAAATATATAACCGAAATCCTAGGCAACCAATTCAGGATTGTCAATCGTGTTCAAGAATGTTTCAAAAAGACGACAGAATCAGAATCAGAGGAACTTTGCTCGGGGAAATGGTGTAGCAGGTTTTGGAGGTACACAGAATAGAGCTGGGAATGCTAATGCAGGTCAGGGAAAACCTATCAAGTGTTATAACTGTAATGGGGAGGCAAATTGGACAAACTTATCAGCCGAAAGCGTCCACAGAATTCGGATATTTTCAAGGACAAGATGCTTTGCTGTATATCAAGGCCAAAGAGAATGAGCAATGCTGATGATGAAGAGGTTACTCTTTCTGGTTGGAGAACAACCCAACACTTTTGATGCTGATGTGGATAACCAACCTGTCAGGGATTTGGCTCGGAATGAAGATAACATTTTCCAGGCAGATGAGTGTGATGCTTTTGACTCAGATGTTGAATGAAGATCCTATCTGCTACAGTCTATCGTTCATGCCAATCTGTCATCAATAGGCCAACAAGATCTTTAACAGCTCATCACTCAATATTATCTGAGGTACCTGATCTGGAAAATGCTAATGTTGCTAGTAATAATGATCAGGTCGAGCATGAGATTCATAGCGAAGTACAACAGTCAACTGTTATTGACTCAAATAATGCTGATATGGGTAATAGTAATGTTATCCCATATGAATAATATCTGACAGCACGCAATGAGAGTATTTGTTGTACCAAGTTGTGCATCTCTGCTCTAAAATAACAGATATGTGTTGATTGATAATAATGCGCACACTCCAAATGAACTGTTAGTAACCTGAGACACCAATATAAGAACAAGTTGCCAGTATAAATGAACAATGTTCTAAAGTTTAAATTACTGAACGAGCTAACAGAGGAAAGGATGATCAATGCGTATACTTCAACGAAGCACGTAATCGAATGAGAAGAAAAACTAAAAGAGGAGCTACATTCCGTTAACTACAACTTAAATCCAACTCTAATAATAACAAACGATAATACCACGAAAATGTAAAAACTTTACAAACAGACTTTTAAGCAAAGAGAGTCTCAACTTCTGAATAATTTTTCAAACCTGAGAAAGCTAAAGGATAAACTTAAAAATAAGTTACACGCACAAGATCAATCCATTCAAACTGTTTTAAATCGATGCGAAACCTAAAAGTTATGTGAACAGTATTCGAAAAAGCCATAGGTGCGTAGAACCATTTTACCTTAGAAGGCCAAAGTTGCTCAACCACCACTTTATTATGGTAAGAAATAATAAATTCCCTGGACCAAGTGACCCATACAAATGTCCCATCATCTGAGGAATGTACCTAGATTTTAGCCGAGTTAGCTAGGCATAAAATTAAAGAAAAATGCATGGACCCCTAGTGAGTGAAAAAGAGATTTAAGTACATACCCTCCTAATATTCCAAAGAGAACTTCCTTGCAACTTTCACACCACAGACCCAACTAACCCCCTGACCAGTTTATTGGTCATAGATCTCGAAAACCGTAAGGCCAAGAGCTAAAGGCAATACCCCACCCTTTCCATTTTTACATCTGCAACGTGTAATCCACCTAAGACACCTGTCCATACTGTCCCCCCAACGCTCTAACCAACAAGTCAAGTAAAATTGGTCTATATGTAATTACTCACTTTTTATGGGACTTTGAAAAGACTTTGTAATAAAACGAATTAACACCAACGGAATAACTGAAGGGGAAAAGGTTTTGTTGAGCAATCGAAACGGTGTTTACTTAACGGAAGTTATTCCATTTTTTCAATCTACCAAAGAGACCAATTTGACAGTGTTCAAAAATCACTTGTCACTGAAGTTAGAGCAATGACATCAGATTTTTGAACATGGAAGCGAAGTGAAACCAGAATGCTGTAAACAAAAAATGTGGGGAGATTGAACATAGGAATCTCCTCATCATGAATGAGAATTTAATTGCCGAATGCTTGTCCAAAGATGTGTTTTATACTGTAACTGATTATGTATTAAATGTGTCTAGATTTTCTGACAATGCATATTCTTTCACTATGGGCTCAGAAACGTATACCGACCTATGACTCTAAAATTTTAATCTGAGAAACATGATTCACAAATGATGAACACGACTCAATGATAAAACATTTCTCAAACTTGAAGTTGAACCTTTAACTTACAATTAAAGTATCAAAATCTAAAGAACGTTTTTGGAAAACAAAAACCAGTGACGTCTTCGGATGCTCCTTCATTGAATTCACTGTTTGATGAGTTTGAAACTAAATGAATATATTCACATCGAAGGCCAATACTATTCGTGGAATAAAAAAGGAGAAAAATCTCTCGCTTACAGAGAAAAATAGAGATGGAAGATCCCACTCTGACCTTAATGCCTATAGTTTCTCAGAACAAAGATTTAAAACTGCAAATCTCAATTCCCCTTCACGATCAGCAATGAACCCTTAGGGCAGAAAAATGCAAAGTTAAGCTAACATTATACAGGAAATTGGAATGAACTCTTAAGATAACGCGTGCCAAAACCACTGACCAAAGAAAACCTTTGTTATCTGAAATTGAAAACCTTAAGGCTCAACTTAATGATAATTCCAAATGTGTCACTATACCTGATAGTAAACCTAAAGTGTTGGCTCCTGGTAGATATCCTATAGATGTTGAACCAATTCCCCTTAGACTCAAGAAGAATCGGGAAGTGCTTCTACACTATATCAAACACCTTAAGGAAACTGTAGAAACCCTTCGTGAAATAGTAGAGGACGCTAAGGTGGAAAGACCATTGGATACCTCTCTTGCATCTGCTTGCCGTTACACCAAACACTCTCAGGAGCTGTTAGAATATGTAATAGGCACGTGTCCTAAAGACTTTAGCCCTCGCGATAAACAGAATGCCTCTACCAATTCACTTAGGAAAAAAGGAGTTACTTTTGTCGAACCATGTGAAACTTCAACTCATAACACACCACCACAAGTTGAGCACCAGAAAATAAACTCGACTAACGTTCCTGGAATTCCCTCTACAGGAGTAAAAGGTGCCTCAGCAGCTAGCAGGTCAAAGCCTAGGAGCAATACAAAGAAAGATAGGACCTTGCCAGCTAAAAGTGCCTTGAAACAAGTAGAAGCCCATTCTAGGATGAATAAGTCGAATGAGAAACATAAGAATCATGTTGATTCTAGTATTAGCTATAAGCGTACTGTAATTAATTCGAATTCTAATACTTCTTGCAAAACTTGTAACAAATGCTTAATTTCTGTTAATCATGATCAATGTGTTGTGCGTTCTGAGATGTTTGTGAAGCAATCCCCTGCCACTAAAGTGTGGCGGGTTAAGCAAGTTAAGCAAGTTTGGAAGGCCACAGGGAAATTGTTTACCACTATCGGCCATCAGTGGCGACCCACTGGCAGACTATTACCTTTAGGAGATCAGTGGCCTTTAACTAGGAATACTCCACCTAAGGTCTTGCCTACAAAACAATGGAAGCCCACTGGTAGACTTCTCCCGTTAGGAAGACAGTGCCCTTTAGTTAGGTCTACTGCTCTTAAGAGTGACTGTATGCCAGCTGATCCACAGGAAACTATTGCCCCTGTAGCATATAATCTTGCGTGCACTAACCAACCGGACCCCAATTGCAATTGGGGATCCAATGTATCCAAATCTCCATTTTTGCCTTTGTTCAAATGCAGGTTGTACAGATCGTTCTCTGGTATTTGGACTCAGGCTGCTCAAAACATATGACTGGAGATCGCTCACGGCTCAGGAATTTCGTGAAAAAGTTTATCGGGACTGTTCGATTCGGAAACGACCATTTTGGTGCAATTATGGGTTATGGGGATTATGTCATTGGTGATAGTGTAATTTCCAGGGTATACTATGTAGAAGGACTTAGACACAACCTTTTCTCTATCGGTCAATTTTTTGATTCAGATCTTGAAGTTGCCTTCAAAAAGCACACATGCTTTGTCCGAGACTTAGATGTCGTGGCATGAACTTATACACCATTTCTTTTGAAGATATGATGAGGTCATCTCCCATTTGCTTACTGTCTAAAGCCTCCAAGAACAAATCCTGGTTATGGCATCGCCGCCTGAATCACTTAAACTTTGGCACCCTCAATGATCTTGCTTGTAAAGATCTTGTTAGAGGCTTACCTCGGTTGAAGTTTGAAAAGGATCATTTGTGTTCTGCATGCCAACTTGGAAAGAGAAGGAAAGCTACCCATAAACCCAAGACAATTAACACCATTATGGAAGTTTTACACACCCTTCACATGGATTTATGCGGACCGCTGAGAGAGCAGAGTATAAATGGGAAGAAATACATTTTGGTAATAGTCGATGACTACTCCAGGTTTACATGGGTGAAGTTTTTGAGATCCAAGGATAAGACTCCTGCTTTTGTAATTATCCTGTTAAAACAACTTCAAGTTGGTCTCAACAAAACTGTCAGGTTTGTGCGGACTGATAATGGCACCGAATTTGTGAATACAGCCTTAACTGATTACTATGAAAGCGTCGGCATTACCTACGAGAAGACCGTTCCGAGAACTCCTCAGCAGAATGGCGTTGTTGAACGAAGGAATTGCACTCTTGTTGAAGTTGCTCGGATAGTGCTGATATTCTCCAAGGCTCCCTTGTTTCTTTGGGCAGAAGCTATGGCTACTTCCTGTTACACCCAAAACCGACCCCTTATACATACTCTTCAGAACAAAACCCCATATGAACTAGTGCATGACAAGAAACCAGATCTCTCTTTCCTACATATATTTAGGGCTCTCTGCTACTCAACAAACGACATCGAAGATCTTGGCAAATTGAAAGCTAAAGCAGACATTGGGTTCTTTGTTGGTTACGCACCAAACAGGAAGGATTACAGAATCTACAACAAACAGACCCGACAAATCATGGAAACTATTCATGTTATATTCGATGAGCTGACTGAGCAGACGGCTCCTATACACTCCAGTCCAGGACCCGCACATAACCTTTTGACGCCTGGACCTATCAGTTCTAGGCTTGTACCCAATCCTCCTCCTGCAGCTCCTTATGTACCTCCTACCAATAAGGAACTGGAGATTTTGTTCCAGCCTATGTTTGATGAATATTTTGAGACTTCCATGGTTGAGCGTCTGGTACCCCCTGCTCCTGCAGCTCAAGCTCCAATCGACCCTACCAGTCCATCAGTATCCATCCCCATTAATCAAGAGGCACCATCGGGAAGTCATTCACCATCATCTTCGGATCATCAATCCTCTTCAGTACATCAAGGTGTTGCAGCTGAGCATTCATTTGAAGTAAATCCTTTTGCTGCGGCTGATCCTAAACCATTTGTTAATGTGTTCGCCCTAGATCATAACTCTGAAGCATCATCTTCTAGGGTAATCGCGAGAACTGAATCCAACCAAACCACTCAGCCTTATGAACATCTCCAAAAATGGACCTCCTCCCATCCTATTGATAGTATTATTGGGAACCCTTCTCGACCGGTATCCACTCGGAAGCAGCTTGCTACAGATGCTTTGTGGTGCTTCTACAATTCAGTACTGTCCAAAGTCAAACCGAAAAACTTCAAATCTGCTGTTACTGAAGACTGCTGGTTTCAAGCCATGCAAGATGAAATCCATGAATTTGATCGACTAGACGTATGGGAATTAGTGCCATCTCCAGACTGTGCAATGATTATTGCTCTCAAGTGGATTTATAAGGTGAAACTTGACGAGTTTGGTGACGTGTTGAAAAACAAGACAAGTCTTGTAGCGAAAGGATACGTCAGGAAGAAGGTCTTAATTTTGAAGAATCCTTCGCCCTGGTCGCCAAACTTGAAGCTATCAAAATATTTCTTGCCAATGCTGCCAGCAAAAACATGACAGTTTATCAAATGGATGTGAAAACTGCATTCTTAAATGGCGAGCTTAAAGAAGAAGTCTATGTGAGCCAACCAAAAGGCTTCGTTGACCCAGATCGTGTATCCTATGTAAATATGTACATATTCAAACTCAAAAAGAAAATAGACAAAAAAATAAAACCAACAAAAATCCATAAAAAATTCAAAAATAGAAAAATACCAAAATAGTTTTTCAAGACATGTCTCTGTATATCTGATAACATTACGAAACCTAGAAAATGTCATTCAATAATGACACGAGCCTGTAAATGAAGCTTGAACGGAAGTTTAAACTTTTCAAAACATGTCTTAATGGCTTGCAGTTATTTCTGACTGCAACCCGCGCTTCAAAATAAGGAAAGCATGTCTCCAAAAGGACGGCTGTTCCTATCAATGGGTGATTAAGTTCTCCCGGGCATAGATTACTTTAAATCCGTGCACCCTCGATCTAATGTACGTTTCAGTGCATTATTTCTTGATAAAGAAGAGAAGTCTTCTTTTTAACCAAATAATTTTTCTTCTATGATTCTTCAAAATTATTTGTGTTAACCATGGTGGAAAAAGTGTTGTCTTTCAAAACTAAATCAGTCATCTCAGTCTCTCATCAAAAAAAGATTTTAAAAGAATTTCCTATCACTCAAACAATGTTTACAACTATTTAAATAGAAAACGAGACATTATTTGAGGGGGAGAAATGTGCTAATAATTCTTTCAAAACGATCTTTCTGAATAATCAAGGAGTAAACTGAAAAGGTTTGACAATAATTGATCATGATTTAAAGGGTATGTTTTATAACCCGAACGATTTTTCTTAAGAATATTGATTTTACAAATCATGTTCGGGTTAACCAATTGAAAAGTGTTCTAATAAAATCAGAATCAATTTTCGACATTACAAACAGATTTTCAAAAAATTTCGACTACTCGAATAAATACAATAGATCTTTAAATAGAATACGGGTCTTTGTTCGAGGGAGAGAAAGTGTTTTCGAATTATCTTCAACATGTCACGGTAATTATTTGGAAAAAGTTTTAACTTAACGGATAATAATTTGAGTTGAGTAATTTAATTTAACTCCAAGTCTCATTGTCATAAGATATTAACTTTAGAGCTTAAATATTATTCGAGATTAGTGGCTTAGGCTTAAAACTGAGAGCATCTATCACTATTACCAACACCTCATAGTTTTTAAAAAGGGCTTAGGTATGGTTTGGAAATAATTATGTAGTTTTTGAGAAGCCTTAAAGTGAAGATATGTTTCGGATTCGATTAATATTTTCCCCAATCAGTTAATCACTAGCATATTTTTTGAAGGAGTAGAATTTAGTTGACAAAGAGGTACACTAGGTTGATAATTATGATGATCCTTTAGATAGTCACTATCATGTAAGGAGAAATACGCTCACAAGGACTTAATTGACTTGATGTTAAATGGTTTAGATTATTTATGTACTTCGAATATTTTTGTTTCTACTCAAGAAAAGGATGATGTTTCGGGGGAAGCTAAACAACTTCCATCTGAGAGTATCGAGATGGACATAACAGAATGCTAACATAGACAAAATGACTGTCCATTTCAATATTAACAATTTCAGACCATGTCTCATTCATAATCTGTACATCAATAAGTAGTGTGGTAATCAGTGTTATGTGTCAGTTTATGAATTTTTCATGAGTTTCTCATTAAACTCTAAATCATTTATAAACTTATCATAACTGACACTAACAGAATCCCTTATTAATTGAGGGGGATCATATATAGGTTCCAATATCGGTTTGTAATTTAATCAGACCAAATTTTCTCCTAAATTTTCTAACATATTTAAATCAATTGAGATCTAAAAATCTCAACGGGTTTGAAATTTTTGATCGGGGGAGAGAATGTGATTTTAGTATGAAAATCTGATAGAAATGTGATTTTTTGGCTCATTAATATGTTCTCGCATATGTGTTAAACTATTTCGAATATCAATGCACATATTAAGGGGTAGCAAATGGTGTATGATGACAACTATGGAAATACCAAAGACCGACCATGTAATTACTTTATCGGAGTTATAAGGATGGTAAGGTTAGGTATGAGTTCCCACGATCCCGCCAGAGCCGGAGGGATCTACCCAGGGACAATTCACTAGTTAGTGTAGAAGTCCTTAGGTATGATTACAAAAGGAGTAATGTGAATAAGGGAATAGTGCGGACTGAGATGGAGCTAGTACTGGAACATACCCAACAAGGCACTAGCAATGAAGTCTCGGTAAGCACTGAAGGGGTTGAAGAATGAAAAAGAAATGTTAAGATAAAGGGTGAAAAGAAAGCAGCCCTCCTTTAACATTAGGCAGAAACCGGGTCAATACATATGCTGTCAGAATCACTTGGTTGATTATTGACATTGAAGACAAGTATCATGGACCCAGTGATACGCTGCACAACCCTCCCTAGCCACTCAGAATCTCTCAAAAGATTTCTATTTCAATTGTCACGGAGACTTAACACGTAATCTACTGACTATCTCACTCCGAGATAGTTGGTATTGAAAAGGTGGCAGTCTGCTCCAGCCTCCGCTCACTTAAATCAAAACGCACTATTGAGTCTAGAGCCAAGAGATCATCAATTAATCTCGTTAGGACACAATTCAAATGTTCTTGTTTATCACACACTGTGAAAACAAGTAATGTATAATCAGAGTCCTACGCATCATCCTTGTGATTTTGCCAGAACATCCGAGTGATACTTATGTACTCACAATGAAGATGGAAATCCTGCTTGAGCTAACATCAAACAAGCTCATGGTAGGTGACTTGTGAGATCCTTTATGGGTCAAACTTGTGACACTGGATATCGAATCGGTCCAGATTTTTGAATTGACGATTGACGAATTTTGATAAATGCTTAAAACTCTCGATATGTCACAAAAATCAATTTCTTAAGTGACACATCGATTGATTTTCAAATCAATTTTCATCCTCGATCGGTAAGATAGTAACTAACCGATTCACTCTTATCGTGCTGTCTGCTTTGAGACGTTCCGATTAAGAGAACAGACAAGTAAGGAGATTCTGATGTTTATGCATTAGAAGATCCGATACTGATGCTGGAAATCCTGTCAAGGAGATTCTTCTTAAGATTGATTTACCTGATCACAGGTCGGTCCTCACGGATTCGAAGGTTACTCCAACCAAACACGGGCGAATGACAAAGCCATATTCGTCCCACAACTTTATTGCTAACTGTTTTATTACAAGGTTCATATAAAGATGGAGATGGCATCAACCTGTTCCAGCAGAGTCAAGTTCATAGCCACATGCTCATACTCAAGACTCAATAACTTCGCAACATCAATGGAATGAATGACTGAAGCTTCAGGCAACTCAGATATCAACTCTTCATCAGTTACGTGAACTTAATAAAGTCACTGAAGAGGGGGGGGGGGGGGGGGGGGGGGGGGGGGGGGGGGGGGGGGGGGGGGGGGTGGGGGGGGGGGGGGGGGGGGGGGGGGTGGGGGGGGGGGGGGGGGGTGGGGGGGGGGGGGGGGGGGGGGGGGGGGGGGGGGAGGGGGGGGGGGGGGGGGGGGGGGGGGGGGGGGGGGGGGGGGGGGGGGGGGGGGGGGGGGGGGGGGGGGGGGGGGGGGGGGGGGGGGGGGGGGGGGGGGGGAGGGGGGGGTGATGAAGTTTATGCAAATACTAAGTAATTGTTTCAAGATTGCAACAAGTATGAGCATGTCGGCCCAAAAGTCACGAGCACATAAAGTAAAAGATCACAAGATGATGATTAGAGATTAAGATTGGCTGATGATCTTAAGAATGTTCAAGATCATATACAAAGACAAACCTAATGGAACAAGCTAAAGCTTAAAGTCAAAAGATCACTACATTTTGTACAAAGAAACCAATGAATGAAGAATCAAAGATTACGAGCTATTATCAATAGATCAACACTTAGAATGCTAGAATTCAAACTGTATTTTCTGGGGTGACCTCCCATAGGGGGAGATTGTTAGGTTTACGAAAAACACTCGGTCACCCCGTGCATTGTCTAGAATAGCATAGCTCGTAGTTTAATCGTTAGCGTATAACTTATGGTGTTGGGCCGGGTCTTTACCCACATGTTAGCCCACTTCATAGCCCACTTAGGGCACTTAAACTCTTGTAATTAAACACCCTTTCCAGCCATGGGAAGGGTTGGTTGTTCATTGTATAACAAACACACACTAAGTGTCTTTCTCTCACTAGATCTTCCTATTTTCTCTCTCTAGAAATCGACCTATTCACTAATCCTTGATTGTGTTATGATTTCCAAAATACTACAATAAACTCTTACTGACTTTATTATGTACCAATTTAAATAAATATGACTTACATATTTAAAATGACAATGAATCATTAAGTCATTATAAACTCCACAATCTTAAACAAATATAAAAGATTTGACATTGAATAAAATTAGCTTTTCTTTCGCTCCAAACCGGTTATTTCGGGTAGTATTATAATACTCACCCTCGTCCAAATATAAACATGACCCTATCATAATTCAGTTACAATCTTGATAACCCCAAAGCAAAAAGAACGCAGCCACAACTCCAAAATGAAACCTAAAGGCAGAGCGTTTGTCAAAATTTGAGTTCGAATACGGGGCACGTCGAGTTTTGGCTGGAGGATGGAGTTCGTAATGGGTTTCAGGCTCTGATCATATTTATTCAATCTTTATAATCATGTTCGTGGATGATTTCGGTATCGATCATATCTCGTGAATCTTAGTGTTCGTGTTTGAATTGGAGTTCATGTTCGAATCGGTGTTTATGTCCTTCGTTCAGTCTGATCTATCATTAAAGGTATACACTGATCACCAATAATTCTATTACATAATCATGCTTAGCTTGTTATAGGTTAATACATATATAATATGTATATATAAGATGATAAGAACGAATCACCATTTACAATAAAACGAAGAAACAAGTGGTGCGGCGTTATATGTATCTAGAAAGAAGATTTTAAATTGCAAAATGGTTTAATAAAACTTGTATCATAAAAGGGATCATGTATGAAAATGATGAATATATCATGAAACTTGCATGCATGAATATGGTGTTATGTAACTAGACAAAAATTTAGTATATGACTTAAAACATGGTAAGGTTTTTATTTTTTTTCATAACTCGAATGAATTATTGCTTTCGAAAACCGTTTTGTTGTAAAACTGTTTTTGGTTATAAAAAGTTTTTGACTTGGAAAAATAACATAATATTTTAGCCATTTTCAAAATCGTATTTATCATGGAGTTGTTTTCAGCTTATCAAAATGAATGTGTATATTACTCATTATGTAATGTGGAGATTGGACGTGAATCAACACTAGACGCTTAAGCATAAATAAAACGTTTAACGATAACAACTAATAACGATTAACGTGTGCATGTCTCGATAGCAATATGAATCAACGGATGCAATATGAAACCTGAGATAGATAAAAAAAAGATATTGGTAACTGATTTTTGATTAATTAACCCTTTTAAATATATATAAATAAATATATAATACTTATAAATATATAATTAGGACAATTATCAAGAAAATCAACAAAACCGGAAGTAGTATATGATATTCCCGGGTCGTTTCCCCAACGAGGAGTGAATTGGAAAGTCGAGAGTCGGTTTGATATTTAATGTTTGAATGGAAGAGATTTTGATTGGTTTATCTAAATCTACGGGAAAATTAATGCAATCTACACTAAAAACAAATAAGGTACACAAATTTAAACTAAAAATTCAAAACGGGAATCCTAAAAACGCGTCTAATTTATCAACTAAGTCAAATTTTAACCCTACACAAGAAATTTTTGCATGTAAACCTAAAAAATGACAAAAGAAAATTTTCTAAAAAAGAATTATATTTTTTTGACTTTTTAATAATTTTCTATGAATTAAAAACTAATTTAATCTATTTAAAATCCTAAAAAATGACCAATTAATCCCTAAAAATTCTAAAAAATGATTTTCTACTTTAGAAAAGTCTAAAATATGATAAAAACTAAGAAAAATATTTTTCACTACTTTTTATAATTAAAATCTATTTTCTAAAATTAATTTAAAAAGCTAAAAATGAAAATTAAAATCTAAAAGTGATAAAAATAATCTTAAAACTTGTAAACCTAAAAGTATTTATTCTAAATCTAAAAACTATTTTTTTGTATTTTTTAAAATTAATTTACTAATTTTAAATGACTTTTTAATTTTTTTACCTACGGAAATTCAAGAAAAATACTAAATAAAGATGAAAAATTCTGAAAAATTCACTAAAAGTCCTAAATGCTATAAAGGATGCAAGAAAAATAAGCTGGTTGAACCAGCTTATCAAATAAGCTTTAAAAAGCCCAAATTAAGCTACGACTTATATTAAAGAAAAGACTAATGGGCCAAAAAGCCCTTAAATAACTAACCACTTGGGACTTATAATGAAAAAGTCCCAAGGGCGTAACGGTAGTGTGTGTTTGTTGAAAGGGTTGAGGGTGTGAGGTCCAGGGTTCAAGCCTTGCTCCCTCGGACTTCTACCTTCCCCTTTTTGCTCTTTTTTTTAAAACTTTTTTCACACAGCTTATAAATTAGCTGTAAAAACTCACTTTTAATGAAAACAAACTTTTTAAAACTCAAAAAATAAGTTCGGAAATAAGCAAACAAAGAGTGACAGCTTATGGATTTGTTTTTACTAAGTTATATAAAAAGGGGGATTTTTTTCTATTTCTTTTTGGACAATAAGCAAATGCAAAACAAAGATAAGCTTAAACTAACACTAATCCACACCTAATGAGCAAATGTTAGCAAAAATAAGCAAATAAAACAGCCAGAAAAGCACTTAGGAGCCAATAAGCAAAAAGGGTAAAAACTGCAAATGAAAAACAGCCTAAGAGGGACTTTTGGGCTTATTTTTAAGCCACTGGATGAAATCTTATGGCTTAATGAGCTATATGGGCTTAAAAATTGGCTGAAGGACTACAATAATCAGCAAAGAAAACCAAGTTTGAACAACAAATAAGCCAAGAAAAAGAGAAATGAAAAGCTGATCTCAATCAGCATATGCTGAAATGTTTTTTTATTAAGTTTAAAAAGAGAAAAATGCTATTTTTGAGCTTAAAATTAGTGGTGCAAACAAAACCTTATGAAGATGAGGACTCAAAACAGACTTAGATTGAACATCAAAGACCTTAGATTAACAATCAAAAGAGGGTTTGAATATCATAATAAGCTAGGAAATCAAATTAGAAAAGGCTGTTTTTGAACAAAAGAAACTTGACAAATTTTGGACAGTTTTTGATAGAAACAAAAGCAAAACTAAAGAACACTAGACTACTACATTATACACTTAAAAAGAACACAAAAACAAGACTTAAACAGGTTTTGCAAGACTTAATCTAATAAGGACTTATGAAACTGTTTAGAACCACATATTTGAAGACCACTTAAGAAAATCTTTAAAACAAACCTCACAAACTTAAAACTAAGAAACACTAATAAAAAACAACTTAAAAGCGGTGGTTAAAGTCAAACAAATGACCCAAATGGTTTTTTTTTCAACCAAAATTGACCCAGTTTCACCCTTGACCCAAACACCCCTTTACGTATGAAAGTTCAATTTTTAAACTGCTTATCAAAAAATTTAGCAAAGTTTTGTAAAGACAGATATTAAACATGCAATGTTAAGCATAAATAAGCAAAAAAGCACAAAGAAATAGACACTAAAATAAGCTAATAAGTAATAAGTAGTTAAAGGGCAATAAAAGGCAGTTTAAAGAGAGACTTAAACAGATGACAAATAAGCAACTAATAAAGGCAAGTAAGCATAAATCAACTTAAATAAGCACAATAAGCAATAAAAAGCAGGAATAAGCACAAAATAAGCTGATGAACACTAGTATGCAAGAAAATTGAAAATGATGACTTACAAAAGTCCAAGCTTTTGAGAATGAATAAAACACAACCAAACCTTTATCTTAACACCTCCCATGAGGTTCTACCCCATGGCCTTCCAAAATACACCATGCTCCAAGATTCTTCAAGTATTTTATTTTTAAAATTTTAAGATTTTTGAAATTTTCTTAAGTGCTTTGTATTTAGGTTAAACAGATTACTTATATGATTAAATGAGAACTTAAAACAGCTTTGAGATACTTTAAGACAATAAGAAAACACAGGAATTGAAACTTAGATTCTTTTTTTTACTTAAAAACTCAAATTTTCATTAACTTCAAAAGGAAATTACAATACTTGGAATTTAAAAGTGCATAAAGATTAAAAAAACAAGCTGAAACTAAAACTAGGTTAAACTACTTTCCTCCTTCGGGCTTACAAGAATCTATTTATATATGAACTAAGAAGATTCTAGGTCTTGGGGTCTTCACCTCTTCTTTCCTGTGTTTCTTTACTGAGTGAGAATCAGGGTGTGTTTGTTGTGTGAGACAAGTCCATAGTCAATCCAGGCCATCCGAATTTGAGTAGTCCCCAAGTCTTGATCACAACCCTTCAATCTTTGTCTTCTTTCTTAGTCGAATAAGGTGAATGAGGATTGCCAACCTGGACATAAGCCCATGTGAGGTGGGTTTGAGGGGGTGTGACTTAGTTTTGGCAT
>BQNB010020622.1:1760-65246 GCA_026074375.1 Tanacetum coccineum
AATGGAAGCTTATAAAAAACAAAATTTATGTAAGCTATACTTTACAAGAACTTGTCAGCAATTTTAAGATATAAAATTTTGAGGTAGGTGCGTCTAAGTCCTAACTTTATCAAAGACCAATTCAACCTAAGGTTTTTAAGATTCTTTAAAAAGATATGTGAGTTCCAAAATGCACAAAAAAATATGGGCCCGACACAACGTGTCAGTAAAAAAACCTAAAATATTGGGCAAAATCAGGTCACATGAGCTATGAGGTGCCAATGTCCACCCTTAATGTTAATAAAAAATACTGGTCACATGAGTAAAACGTAAGAAAGAAACCAAGTGCTTCTAATATTTAAACGCTTACCTAAAAACGAGACAGTCCAAATTCTCAAATCCGGCCTTAACCAGATTATCGATAGTGGAATTTCTTTTGTTTTCAGTTCTTCCAGTCAGCAAAAACATCTTAAACCCTAAGCTTAAAACCTCTTTGTAAAGCTTCAAAATCCTAGAATAAGGGGACAGAAATGGGGATGAAAGAATGCCTTTGGTTTAGAATTTGGTTTTCTTTCCACATAGATATTATACTGAGTATAAAGTTATAAACCTAATCTTAACTAATGTATGCAGGAACGTATCATGAAGGAGATTAACCCAAAACACCTAATAACAAAAAAAGGGTAACAAAAATACATGTGGCAGTGATGATGAAAAAACAAATGGTATGGGTCGGTGTCCGGTTGTGTTAAAGAAATCATGCACCTTACAATAAAAGACATGTAATATCTCTTACGTGTGCTGATTAAACTAATACAAGTAGTCTTTTTTAATTTATGTCATAACACCTTACAAAACACCCTACCATACTCTAAGTGAACTTTAATATCCAAACTCGGTTAAAAATAGAGGTTTTTATTTGAACATGGGAAACTTACGTGATGGTAACATCGAGTGTTGAATCTTAAATATGAACATGTAGGTTTAGAACTCTTCAATAGACGTAGACTGCCTACCAACTATTAGTATTAACGTCGTGTTAAGGTTAAAATTTATGAGCACAACCAACCAATATATGGAAATATGTGATGATATAGTAGAATATGTAAAATATCTAATAGTTCTTTTGGAAAATATTTGCAAAATTTGCAACTTAGATATAGCTGAAGTTTTTGATCGATTAAATCAGACATCTTGATTTATTGAAATTTTGTGTTTTGTAGGAGGAAGACGATGACTGAATTTAAAAACTTGGAAAAGATATGCATGTTGGCGGTTTGAAAGTTACATGCTTTGTAGTTTCTAATGAATTGGTCTCCAGTATCCACAAGCTAGAAAGCGAAGAACAAAAAGAACTCTCATTTCTCTCTCCTTTAAATAATTTCCCCAACTGTTTTTCCTGCCAGGTTTTCGGTTCAAAAAACAATAAAAAAGCTCAAAATAAGCTCAAATAAGCTCCATTTTTCAAATCTAATTAGCTTAATTGATTCAGGATTGTATAATTCATAGTCTAATAAGCTTGAATTTTTGATTTTGATGGATTTTTTGTTTTTTAGGCTTAATTTGTAGTTTCAAGTGAAATAATGTCTAATAAGAACATGTCTCACAATCGATCTAATAAGTGGAACGTTCAGCTTCCGACTAGGTATAATGATCATGTTATGAGTAATGTTAGTCAAAATAGAATGAATTCAGAACAAAATAAGAAGAATAATGAAGTCAGGGTTAATTTTGCAGAAAATGATAAGGAGAGTAATGATAGGATGATGAATAAGCTAGGAGATGAGGCTAATAAGCTAGGCAATTTGAATATTAGATATGCAGATATTAATGGCATTAACGCTAATAAGCCAGTTGATAATGGTTATGAGGTGCTAAGTAGTGATAAGGAAGGTTTAGAGAGTGATAAAGAGTGTTTGGAAGATGTTAGTCAGGTGGATAAGCAGAATGAACTAAGCTCTAAGAACATTGATAAGGCTAGGCTAAATGTTAATGATGAAAATAGAACTAAGAATAGTGAGCCTATTAAGTGGCAATAAATAAAGAGACTATTATGAATAATCAGTTGAGTAGTATTCCCACTATGTTGAATGATTCAGGGGAAGAAGTTATGGTTTTTGATGAAGAGATGGTTAAGATAGGTAGTAAAAAGTAGGAGATGACACTTTGTGGTCAATGTGTTGGCCATTACATGCCTTTACCTATGTTGAACTATCATGTAAGAAGGATGTGGGCTAGGTTTGGTTATAAGGAGATTATTGATAATGGAAATGGTAGCTGGCTGTTTAAGTTTACAATGGAGGATAGGTTGAATGAAGTAGCTGCTAAGAGTCCTTGGATGGTTCATGGAAAACCTTTAATGGTATACAAATGGGATCCTGGTATTGGATTGGATAAAGTTGAACCTAAGGTGATTTTAGTATGGGTTAAATTACATAATATGCCTATCGAAGCTTGGACTAACAATGGTATAAGTGCTATTGCAAGTTGTTTGGGTAAGCTAAAAATTATGGATAGCATGAAAACATATGTTTGCAAAAGTGGAATGGGTAGAATTAAGTTTGCTAGAGTGCTAGTGGAAATTAAGGTTGTTAAAGGTCTTAAGGAAGAAATTGAATTACAATATATGGATAAGGATCAAGCTGTCAAAGGAACTAAAAAAATCAAAGTAGAATATGACCGGAAACCACCTATTTGTAATCATTGTAATGTTTTTGGTCATAGCTTTGATAAGTGCTCTAAAAGAACTAAAACTATGGAAGAAATTGCTATAGAAACGGAGGAAAATAATAAAAAGTCTGAATAAAGGGAGTTTAATGTAGTGCAACATGTATTAAAAAGACCAATGAGCAAGGTTGAGTATAACAGGAAATATGTTAGAAAAGTTAAGAGGAATGTGCAAAAAGTTGATTATAATAGGAATAAGATTTAGAAACAAAAACATCAAAAAGCTAGGAATGAAGGTGATAAAGGGAAAGATAATAGCAATATTGAAAAGAGTTTTGAGGCAGAGTTAACTCCTTTAAGGGTTGAATTACAAGCAATTAATAAGGGGAAAGTTGTAAAGAATAGTAATAGGTTCTCAGTCCTACGAGGAATCAATGATGATATTCAACAAGAGCTTAATATGTTAAAAGATAAGATGATTGTTGACAAATACCTGAATTTGAAATTGCAGCCTAATAATGATGAAATTAAGGACTGGTCTCAAGAAATGATTAAGTATTTTAAAAGAGCTTGGGATGCTAATAGGGAAAAGGAGGAAAATAAAAGGATGTATGAAATGAAAGGTATAGTAAAGGATGTTTTGGAGGATAATTCAATAGCTGCAAGGAAAAATCATAGCTAATGAGATGAATGAGAGTTGTAGTTCTTTATTGAACTAAGATAATACTTAGTTTTATAATGGATTATAAGATAGGTATTTGGAATATCAAGAGTATGAATCAAGGTAATAAACAAAAAGAAATTAAAAATTTTATTTATGAAGAAAAGTTACAAGTGTTCTTTGTTATAGAAACTCATGTTAAGCCTTCTAAATTAAATGATATTTGTTCCAAGATATATGGGCAATGGGATTAGATTTCTAATAGCAATCAGTGTATTGATGGTTTCAAAATAGTGGTAGGATGGAACCCTAATGTTGTTAGAATAATGACTATTCATACTTCTAGACAACATATGTTATGTTTAGTTGAAAACATCTATAATCACAAAAAGATGTTTTGTAGTTTTGTATGCTGCTAATTCTGGTATGGAAAGAAGAGAATTGTGGAATGAGCTCCACGTAGCTAAATTAAGTACTAATGGAGTTCCTTGGACCCTTATGGGAGATTTTAATGTTACACTTAATGTGGGTGGGCATTCTTTTAGCAGGTCCAGTGTAGATGGTGATATGGAAGACTTTATTGATTGTGTAAACAATATTGAAGTTGCAGATATGTGCAAGACTGAAATGCATTTCACTTGGATTAAATCTCCAAAGAAACATTGTACTAGTGTTATGAAAAAGTTAGATAGAATAATGGCTAATGAAGATTTTGTGGCTGAATATAACCAAGCTTATGATGTGTTTCATCCATTTTTGGTTTCTGACCATTCTCTTGCTGTTCTAATTCTGCCTCAAGGTATGGAAAAGAAAGGAAGTCATTTAAGTTTGCTAACTTTGTTGCTGATAAAGAGGACTTTTTGGCTATTGTAGAGAAGGGTTGAGATATTGAGGTTCAAGGATGCCATATGTTTAAGCTTGTGAAAAGGCTTAAGTCACTTAAATCTCAGTTAAATAAGCTGAATTAGAAGGATGGGAATGTATTTGAGAATGTGATTGATTTGAGGAATAGGCTAAAAACAGCTCAACTTGAGGTTAATGAAGATCCTTTTAATGCTGCTAAGAAAGCTATTGCTTCTAAAATTATGGATAAATACAATGTGGCTGTTAATGATAAGGTAAAGCCCCTATACTAGATGGCTAAGATTGATTGGCTTAATGAGGGTGATAGAAATACTGCATACTTTCACAAAGTGGTTAAGAGCAGAAAAAGTAAAAACAAGATTCTAAGTATCAAGAATAAAGTAGGGATTATTATGGAAGGTGATAAGGTTGCTACTGAATTTGTTAGTCATTTTGAGAATTTTCTTGGCCAAGCTTCTCAGGTGAGTTAAATGGATGATTTAGGGGATATTTTCACTACAAAATTGTTCAATGAGGAAGCCTCTTTCATGATAACAGATGTGATTGATAATGAAATCAAGACTGCTATGTTTGGAATAAAATATTGTAAGGCCCTTGGTCTTGATGGATACACAGCTTGCTTCTTCAAAAAAGATTGGGCTGTAGTTGGGACTGATGTTTGTATGTAACAACCCGAGTTTCAGGTCAATACTTACTTCGAGCCATGATAATTATTTTACTATATAATTGGATATAGTTGTTATGTTTTTAGTCGGTTTGGTAAAAATTTCCAATTATTGGGTAATTACAAGCCCTGTTTTAAATTTCTATTCGTTTAAGCGTTTGAGAATATTTGAAAATTTTATATTTTGCCCCGATAAAACAAAATTATATTTATTTTAGTGTTTTATGGCTTTTACTGTTTTTTTTAAAAACCGTGTCTAAGGTCGTGTTTTGCGTGATTTAACATTTTATTAAATGTTTTAAAATAAATTAAAGTCGACGGAAGAAAAATATTTACGAAATTGTGAAACCCGGGCCCTTTGGTCGGTTGTAAGCACAAAACAAACACCCTCATAATTGTTATTCTCATAGTTTGGAAATTCAAGGACCAAATTCGTCAAGTGCTCAAAGTATGCCTCCTATAAATACCACATACACACGCACTCTCTCATTTTATTTTACAAAAAATTTGTTTCTCCTCCCCTTGCTCCTCCTCCACATCCGACGAACCAAAACACCACCCAAACCCATCAAAATTTTTACATGCATTGCAATCCACTTTGAAAATATTAATCCCCATATTGAAACAAACATATCCCACTATAAATCTTGAACATGCATCAAGTATTTTGTTAGTTTGAAATTGGGTTGAGTTCATAAGGTTTTGATCTAAAAGGAGTGTTTATTGTTGTTAAATAAATGTTATAGAAGGTGGGTTTTGATTGAAAAAGTTGTAGTTTTGTGAGCTATTTTCTTGTGTCGAGTTGATTGTAAGAATACTTTTAAGCTTGTGGCATTGTTATTTTATATGTTTATTTGCGTGTATATAATTTATACTAGAGATCCGAGTGCGAAAGTGTCAAATGAGTATTTGGTTGTTGATTTGAAGTGACATGAGTTTATAGTGTATAGATAAGCTAGTTAAGAGCATTTTTGATATCGTTGAAGGTGAAAAATGATGTTTTGACGGGTTTCGTAACATGCGTTTTTGAGCAGAAAGTTTGACAGCCGTATGGCGTGTCAGAATTTTTTTTATCAAACTTATTTTAAGTATTAGAGAATGATAGAGTATATTCTTGCGGTCATTTTGATATAAAATGAGTCTCGTAACTCTTAAAAACGAATCTTTTACGGCCAAATGAAGTTGAGCAATATTTTGTAGGAAAAGTCAACTACGAAGTTTGACTTTTAAAAGTCAAAGATGTGTAAACATTTGAGTATGGTCTTTCTATGTCAAGAGATTGGTCAAATTAGTAAAATAATAATGAAATATTATTTTGGATTTATATTATCCTTACTTTCGGCAACTTTCTAAAAATAGAAACTTTGCGGTAAATGTTGTACCATTGTTGGTGCGTCGAAATAAATATTTTGCGTCGCACTTGGAGATTCATAGTATATAATTATATATATGTGATAGCTAATATGCAAGTATGATTTACATAGATTATATTTCTCGTAATCACGTACCGCTATATAATATTATATAGGTCGCGGTTGAGGCGTGAAGTTGTTTGCTCTTGTTGAGTTGTTTGATTTGATACTTTTGCTTAAGGTGAGTTCATAGCCTCACTTTTAAATCTTTTGATTGTTTTATAAACCCACAAGGGAGATACATGCTTGTTTTTGAAAATCGAACATATGTGATTTTATGGTATGCTGGACCCGATTATGAGATATTTCCGCATGAGTAGCTATTACCAAAGTCTCTAATTTCATGAACCGTTAATTACCCGAGAGATAAACGCTTGTGCATTAAATAGATCTATTAGGTTTGACAATCACGTCTGGGGTATGCATTAAATAGATCTAAACGGACGTTTTGTATTGAGACGAGTAGGCGTGAGGCAATAATACCTTGTTTTAGGGCAAATGATAGACATATGAAAAGATATATGTAGTGTTAATGTTCGATGTCATGTGCTTAATGTGTGAAATGAAATTGATGCATTGTATTTGTTGCAATGCTTTTCCCGAGAACTATACATGTGTTTAAAGATTTATACTCATTGTTTATAAACTCTGTGGATTCACTCAACAATATTGTTGACGTTTTTAGCATGTTTTATCTCAGGTATCCAAGGATGATGGCAACGATGGAGTGGAGGTCTTGTGCGTGTGGTTGCTTGTGTAGAAGCTTGCTAATGTGTTCCTTGTCTTTACAAAATAATGTTTTTAAATTTGAAACAATTACTTTTCAAATATTGTGATGGATTTGGTTATGATTTCTGTGGGACTAAACGCATTTACTCTGATTTTAAATAATGGAACATATGTTTTGTAAACGTCTCTTTTGAGTCGTTTTCTATATCTTGGTGTATTGTGCTTTGAAGTAACACCCATTATGGATTCCGCTGCGCATTGTAAAAAATGGGGGTGTTACATTGTAAGGCAGTGAAAGATTTCTTTCAAAATGGTAAGCTTCTTAGGGAGGTGAATTCTACTCTTATTGCATTAATTCCTAAAGTTACCCAAGCCTCCAATGTTACTGATTACAGACCAATTGCATGATGCAATGTCTTGTATAAGTGCATTAGCAAAATTTTGACTGCAAGGATTAAGAGTGGGCTAGATAAAGTAGTTAATCTGATTCAAAGTGCCTTTATTCAAGGTAGAAGTATTCAAGATAATATTTTATTAACTCAGGAGTTGTTGAAAGGGTACAATAAGAAGGGTGGTCCCAAAAGATGCTCTCTCAAGATTGACATTGCAAAAGCTTATGATACTGTCAATTAGGACTTTCTGAGGGAAATTCTTATTAGATTTGGATTTCATAGGAAAATGGTGGACTGGATCTATACATGTGTTACTTCTACCTCATTTTTAATATGCTTAAATAGAGATCTTCGTGGGTAATTCAAAGTTGGTAGAGGACTTAGACAGGGAGATCCAATTTCTCTTTACCTTTTTACTCTTGTTATGGAAGTCTTCACCCTTATCTTAAATAACATAATCCAATAATCTTATGACTTCAAATATCATGCTGGTTGCAAAGAAATTAGGCTTACTCACCTATGCTTTGCGGATGATCTGTTGGTTCTTTGTCATGGCAGTGTTGAGTCTGTGAAAGTGATTAAAGCTTCCTTAGATAAGTACAGTAATGTGACATGGTTAAAGCCTAATATGAGTAAAAGCACTATCTTCTTTGGCAATGTGGATATTGGTGAGAGGAATATAATTTTGGATATTATCCCTTTTCAGATTGGAACATTTCCTATGAGATACTTACGAGTGCCTCTTATTACTAAAATACTTGGGAAAGATGAATGTAAACAGTTGGTTGATAAAGTGAAACAGAAGGTGGGTGATTGGAAGAACAAGTTCATTTCTTATGCAGGAAGAGTACAACTCATTGCTTCCGTGCTTGGATCAATGCAAGTATATTGGGCTTATGTCTTCTTATTGTCAATGTCTGTGGTCAAAGACATTGAGAAAGTTTTGAATGGTTTTCTATGAACCCAAGGTGATATGGCCAGAGGTAAAGCAAAGATTGCTTGGAAAACCATTTGTAAGCCCAAAATGCAGGGTGGTTTGGGATTTAAGGATCTATGGGTGCAATGGGTCCATATGGTAAAATTAAAGAAGAAGAGTTTTTGGGAGGTTGCAGCTGAGAATAATGATAGCTAGATTTGGAAATCTCTATTAGATCTTAGAGAGAAAGCTAGACACCATGTGATCTCTAAGATTGGGAATGGCAAAGGCACCTCTGTGTGGTATGATAATTGGAAGCCCAAAGATTGCTTGGAAAACCATTTGTAAGCCCAAAATTTTTGTCTTTTTAAGAAAACAAACATTCGTTTATGAATTATGTTGCAATAACACAACTAATTAGAAAATAGAAAGTTTAATTTTAGTAATTTTGATAATTAATTATTTTAAAAATTAACAACCCATTGTTTTATATAAAACAATTAATTTACCAAAAGACTAAGATCCAACTTGACATCCCACTTATTACCGGAGGTCTGACAAGCGTGTAAACAAGTAAGGAAAGAGGTAAGCGGCGTGCGTTAATTGCATTAGATGCAACTCTTAGTTTTATGAGACACATAGTAACACATATAGTAATGTCATGTACATGTTTTATCTCATCTTATGCCTCGGGTCCAAGGTCTGACCAAGCATACTCGATTAAGTCAACCAATGTAAAAACTTGCATTAATTAACACAGGTCTGACCTATAGAGAAAATTTTCCTTGGGTTGGAATTAACCTGAGGTATGACCAGAAAGAAAAAACTAATTGCAAGTGTTCTTATATTAGGAGGCCATCGACTTAAATTACAAATAGGGTATTCACATAAGTTTTATAAAAACATGTGTCAAATGGTGTACAAAGAAGCATGCAATACATCTTTGCAGCGCAAGTTAAGAAAAACGATTTGTTAACTTAGTTTTTAGATGTGTTAATATTACGAGAAACATTACAAATTGACAAACCCCTATATTGTACTTCTGCATGTTTCCGAAGACACAAGTTCTTCCAATAATTGCCTCAAATGCCGAAACATGTAACGGCACGGGAAAATATTAAAGGTCAATTTAACCCTAGAAGTCCACTAAATCTATGTAAATCATGGTACAGTAGTGATTCATCATATGATAAAAGAAAAAAAAAACTTTAGATTTTCAAGAAAACAAGTTTCATAGTTTAATGTTCGTATTACTTTGTCCAAAAACGATTTTTAAAAATAACACATAGCAGGTCACAAGGAATTGAATATTATGTGTGTAAGTTAACAGACAAAATTAAATCAAGATTCGATTAAGTTTGTCGTGGGAAGTTACATTTCTAAGCGCAACATTATAGATAACCATACCCGATTGACACATAAACTCGCAAGAATCTTTATTTAATTAAAAAAAGTTTCAGTATAAGTATTAGTCCGTTTTATCGTATTATCAAAAAATCTTTTGCGTATGTAAAGCACCTCACAAGGAATATTACACATAAGCAAATAAAACAGACAAAAAAAGGGATAAATGTAAAGACAAACTCTATATAGAAAGCAGTCAAACATGTAATGCTCTGAGTTCTCTAAAGAGTTCCCCAAATGGAGAACCAAAAGACTCTCATAAGGTTTTCAGCTCAGTACCTAGATCGCCACATCCATCATATAATATGATTGCGTGAGTTTTAAGGCCGAAAAATAGAAAAAAGAATAGAAACACTGAAACCTTAATTAACAATTTAATTTTAGATCTATTCTTTTTAATCTTTATTAACTTGTAATATTAACAAGATTCTAGATTTTATTTATTATTTATGACAAGAATGCATGGTTATTGTTATAATTTTCTAATAAAACAATAAATAAATTAGTTACGTAGCGGATCTAGCGTTTTTATGGTGTGTAACCCATAACATCAAACGAGTTGGCTCTGATACCATTGTTAGGATTTTACAAACTAGTAAACCGTTTACTACGAGTACGCATCGGATTGAATCTAGTTTGTTATTAAGAATTAACACACGTATAAATAAGAAACACTAACCTTTATGTTTAATGACAAAAGTCAATAAACGAGAATCTTGATCTTGAATCTTAGTGATTAAGTTACTACCTCTACGGTTGCTCACACAATACGTCTAACAAGCACGCCACCATGCTAGTCGTTACTTCACGATTACCAAAACAACTTTTTTTTAATACTTGTCCTAGATCCGACCGAAATAACTAAGTGGTATGTGTTTGGATCGAACAAAAAACTGCTAAAAAATTAAACCTAAAAAACTGACACACATGGGAGTCGAACCTGGGTCAGTACAATCATAAACAAACAACCTTACCACTAGACTACATTGCCTTTGTTGTAATGGATGGCAAGCAGTTAATATTGTATTTCTGAATCATCCTTAAAACATAAAAAACCATAAAACATACTACACAGGGATCGAACCCTGGTCTGTAGGATCAGGTACAAACAACCCTACCACTGGATAGAGCGTCTTTGGTTGGAATAAGCAATAACCCTACACCACTTAAACTTTTCACCACCTTACCAAGATCCCTAAGGTTTTTTTAAGGGTTTATAGCTTTGACGCAAATATATTTTTTTTTTTTTTTTTTTTTTTTTTTTTTTTTTTTTTTTTTTTTTTTTTTGTTTTTTTTTTTTTTTTTTTTTTTTTTTTTTTTATTTTTTTTTTTTTTTTTTTTTTTTTTTTTTTTTTTTTTTTTTTTTTTTTTTTTCTTTTATTTTTTTTTTTTTTTTTTTTTTGTTTTTTTTTTTTTTTTTTTTTTTTTTTTTTTCTTTTTTTTTTTTTTTTTTTTTTTTTTTTTCTTTTTTTTTTTTTTTTTTTTTTTTTTTTTTTTTTTTTTTTTTTTTTTTTTTTTTTTTTTTTTTTTTTTTTTTTTTTTTTTTTTTTTTTTTTTTTTTTTTTTTTTTTTTTTTTTTTTTTTTTTTTTTTTTTTTTTTTTTTTTTTTTTTTTTTTTTTTTTTTTTTTTTTTTTTTTTTTTTTTTTTTTTTTTTTTTTTTTTTTTTTATTTTTTTTTTTTTTTTTTTTTTTTTCTTTTTTTTTTTTTTTTTTTTTTTTTTTTTATTTTTTTTTTTTTTTTTTTTTTTTTTTTTTTTTTTTTTTTTTTTTTTTTTTTTTTTTTTTTTTTTTTTTCTTTTTATTTTTTTTTTATTTTTTTTATTTTTTTTTTTTTTTTTTTTTTTTTATTTTTTTTTTTTTTTTTGTTTTTTTTCTTTTTTTTTTTTTTGTTTTTTTTTTTTTTTTTTCTTTTTTTTTTTTTTTTTTTTTTTTTTTTTTTTTTTGTTTTTTTTTTTTTTTTTTTTTGTTTTTTTTTTTTTTTTTTTTTTTTTTTTTTTTTTTTTTTTTTTTTTTTTTTTTTTTTTTTTTTTTTTTTTTTTTTTTTTTTTTTTTTTTATTTTTTTTTTTTTTTTTTTTTTTTTTTTTTTTTTTTTTTTTTTTTTTTTTTTTCTTTTTTTTTTTTTTTTTTTTTTTTTTTTTTTTATTTTTTTTTTTTTTTTTTTTTTGTTTGTTTATTTTTTTTTTTTTTTTTTTTTTTTTTTTTTTTTTTTTTTTTTTTTTTTTTTTTTTTTTATTTTTTTTTTTTTTTTTTTTTTTTTTTTTTTTTTTTTTTTTTTTTTTTTTTTTTTTTTTTTTTTTTTTATTTTTTTTTTTTTTTTTTTTTATTTGTTTTTTTTTTTTTTTTTTTTTTTTTTTTTTTTTTTTTTTTATTTTTTTTTTTTTTTTTTTTTTTTTTTTTTTTTTTTTTTTTTTTTTGTTTTTTTTTTTTCTTTTTTTTTTTTTTTTTTTTTTTTTTTTTTTTTTTTTTTTTTTTTTTTTTTTTTTTTTTTTTTTTTTTTTTTTTTTTTTTTTTTTTTTTTGGTTTTTACAGTGTGTGTGGGGTGGGTGGGGGGTACCCATAGCTTTGGACGGTTTTTTTTGTAACCATAACGACACATTGGCCGAATAATCCATGGGGTTTGAACCTACCGCCACACAGACTCAAACTAGGTAAAGCCCTCCCCTTTCAAGAGGTTGATGTGACCACTTCAAGGTTGTTTGCACCTAGCAGGAAGTGAACTTGAGACCTCACACATTTAGAGTGATAACCACAAACCCTTTTTCTACTAGGCCACCCATGAGTGGTTAACTGTGACACTCCGTAAAATGTAGGTTTTACTTTTACAATTTACGCTTAAATTTACTGAAACTAATCGATATTACCTTTAATTATCAAAAGGAAGTTATCCTACGAGTGAGATACAATGTTTTAGGCTATAAAGAACCTAAATACTATATAAAAATCATTAATATTGCATTTCAAGCCTAAAAGGATATTTTAGAGAATATTAGCAATACGATCGTATTTTGCTCGTTATTTGTGAACGAAATATTTTCCTTTAGTTTTGTGATCCCAACACCTAAAACAAACTCTCAAATGAGGTTACATCAAGTAGTAAACCAAATGAGATATATTCTAAACATTTAAACGTCCTTGTACGTTTAATTAAACCCGCTAAATACCCTATTTCACCCAATAATCATTTATTTAAGTTTCGTTTTAACTACGTAAACTCAACTTATCATATCTAACACTAAGTAAAACCTTATTTACCTTAATTACCATTTTACATATATTTTGACTCACATCTAATAATACATAATTTTAGCTTTACCCAATTTTCCTTGTAACAGGTTTATAACATAACCCAGGTTTATACAACATAACTTCACCAAACACCACCTTATGCTTAACACTTGCTTATATTTCATATTTACCTTCCTTAAACCTTTTTACATTATATATTCAGGTTTTCAAAATACCATACATTATTTAGACAACTTGCTAGCCTAATAATACCATAATGTGCCCATACCATGCCTATCCATTCAAAAATCCCTAAAAACCCTCCCATTCATTTCTTTTTTATCAATGCACTATTCCTTGTGATAATGGCTGAGATTTCATGATCCTTGGAAGGTTATAACACAGCACTTGAAGTCTTGGAGCTGCCATTACATTTGAAAAACACACACACACTCCCTTTTGCTTCCTTGTTTTGACGAGAGCACAAACAGCCCCAAACACACACTTTGATCAACCAAGAACCTCACTTGATACTTGTAAACCTTCCTTGTATGTTCCTTAAACACCTACAAAATAATCCTAAACAAGAATTAACCCTAAACAGCCCCTACATGTCAAACAAGAACCTAAACTAGTCGAAGAAAACCCCAAGTGTACACTAAAACCTAATTTCGTGTAAACTAGTTTTTGTTTGCTCCCTTGATTCCATACTCTTACAACCTACAAATACACTCTCTTAGGTTTTTTTGGTGATCACAAAACATTATTTACTTGAAGTTATAGCTTTGGTTTGGGTTTGTACGAGTAGAAGTAGAAAATGTGGGTTTTCTAGGATTTTCTAGCTCGTACGTCTCTTGAATCGTCTAAACCATTGTGAGTTGCATTTTTCAATGTTCAATACTTTTTATTACATGCATTAGTCCTAATTAGAAGTGCTTAAAGTTCAAAAATAACTTGAAAGAGGTTACATGCACACTTAAAAAGCTACATGTATACGTAGAAACCTACATGCGTACGTAAAAACATGACATATTAAATTTGATTTCAAACATAAATGGTTAAAAAGTAAGAACATAACCCTTGACCATAATAAATTATACATAATAAGCTTTCATTTTCCTTTAAAATCACTTAAAACGGATAAGTAACGACCAAGATATCGACCCTAGAAGATCTATGATTTTATGTATAATATAAATGATCATAATTATGCACCAACTTTTGCTAATTTAACAAAGCACCTAGGAGTGATAATAAAATGGAAACCCTACTGTTTTAGATGGATTATAATATGAAAAGAAGGCAACAAAAGAACCAAGTAAAAAGGACGAATAACGAAGTCGTGGCGAACACTTAAAGTTGAGCCTTTAAATAAAGTCATAATAACTTCTGCTATATTTTACAGAGGAGTTTGAAGAAAGAGACCTCAACATTGGGGGAGATTGTTAGCCTTAATTATATTAAGTCAAACAAGAATGTTATCGGTCTAAGAAAGTCAAACTAGGTCTTGTATTGTAATAGGCTAGTCGGGTTCAACGGGCTTGGATTGTAATCTAATATTGTCCGTGTTTCGGGCTCAAAGCCCAAGTTATGCCAAGCCCGGCCCAAGTTACAAGCCCATAAGCCACCTAGCATGGCATGGGTATAAATACCCCTTCACCACACTTGGTGAAGGGTGTTGGTTACAATTTTCATTCACTTGTAACTCTCCATTTTCAATCTAATCTTCTTTCCTTGTTTCTCTCTCTACTTTCTCTCTCTAAGATTCCATCTTATTTTCTAGCATCTTGGTATAGATTATAGTTGTGTAATGGATTAAACTAGTGGGATAACATGTGGTACCAGAGCTAAAGGGGTGTTTAGTGATTGAATTTCGTGGGTTTATTGGTTTGTTTTTCTTTGGTTCGAAAAAAGCAAGAAACAAATCAAACTTTGATCTTTGTTTCGTGGTTAAAAGTGTTAAAGACTTGTACTTTCGGGCTTAGATCACTTCCTTGCATCATTACTAAGTGGTTTTAACATCATTTCGTAGCTTACAAGAAAGTTTGAAGATTTTTTCTTGGCTGCGTTTTGACTATCTGAAGAGGTGTTCGTCGTTGCGTTTTGATTAGATTCATTGCGTTTTGATCAGAGCCATTGCGTTTTGATCGGAGTCGTTGCGTTTTGATCAGACTCGTTGCGTTTTGATAATATTCGTTGCGTTTTGATCAGACTCGTTGCGTTTTGACCAAGAATCGTTGCGTTTTGACCAAGAATCGTTGCGTTTTGATTCTCAAGTCACTGCGATTTGATATTTTTTTATGTGTTGCGTTTTGTCTCCACAGGTTGCGTTTTGAAGGTTCATAAACACTAAATATTTCTGCTTAAACAAAACCTATGAACTCACCAACTTTATGTTGACGCTTTAGCAATGTTTTTCTCAGGTTGTAAGAGTGAAGATGCTATGTGAAGTCTCATGCATTACAGTCATTTCCAGTCTATCTAAAGATCATTTGTACTATCTAAAAACAATGTTGTCATGTCTGTGACCAGATTTATGCTTCCGCACAATGTTTAAACAATTTATTATTTCCTAATGCAAGTGATCTATTTTCTAAACGTCTCATATAGAGGTCGTTCTGTATTACTTAGAGATATGATAATCATGAAGTCACACGCCCCCGGTTGCCATTATACTCTGATATTTTAGGGGTGTGACAGATTGGCATCAGAGCTCTCTGGGTTATAGAGAACTAGGTTGCATTAAGTAACACTAGACTATAACTACATATCTGCTTAATGTGATTATTATATTTCTACTATCAGTCATTGTTGTTTGCTTAATATGGGGTACATGTGTATCAACAATCGAAGAATTACATATACATAATATGGGATACATGTGATTTAAACATACATACACTATAAGGGATACATTGACTAGACATCCCACTAATATGGGCTACATGTGATTTAAACAATTTTGAACCACACGTATTTCGAGATATACCTATATCCTTATTATATACTTTCTTTATCTCAGCGTCATGTCGTACTCGGATGAATTGATACACTCCAATGGCACTACTCCGATATTTCCCAGATATCCAGATACACTCCCTTATGTGTATACCCGAGGCCATTCTACTCCGAGATTTTCCACATTACCACCACCACTATCATCTTACCCGACTAGTAGACGTACCGCTCGTATGTCTGTTATACCCGTTATTTAGACGGATCTTGCAGAATGAGCTAGGATTGCTGCTTTTAACCTTGATGACTATCAGGATGACCCTGAGTCACCACCACCATCACCATTATATCCATACCTATTTGCCGCTTACCAGAAGATGATTGCCGAAGCAGACCTCACCAAGAGGGAAAGGGCTCTAATTACTGTCCCACCCTACGGGACAGAGGTTGGAGAGAGTTATGTGTCTGCTGCTGCAACATCTCGAGGAGAGACAGCCTTGACTGTGTGCATGACACGCCTTAGGGGACAATTGCACACTACCTTTGAGGACATGGACAGTTATCCAGATGCCCGTCTAGAGGAGTTGGCAGTCTTCATGACCAAGTGGTATGTGAGGCCCCGAGTTGAGATAGATCAGTGGGAGACTTCATTAGAGGATCCCATTGATGAATTGATCACTCGGTTTAGACAAGTGTGTGAGGATGTAGAAATCCGTGCCAGAGATGCTTAGGAAGAGGCACAAGAGAGGAGACTTGAAGCACTCGAGAATGTAGTCCAACAGATCCGTCGTAACAACTACTAGTTTTATTTCCGTCATTATTTTCTTTACAACAACTAAGCTATAGAACCTGTCACGGCTAGTTGGTTCATGTATTTTCTTGTATATCGAAACATGTACGGAAATATTTTGGTCATGAATAAAAACAGTATTGATTTCGAATTTTATACTACGCGGGATAACATGATTACATTTACAAATATGGTGATGTATTACAATATCCGATCCATTCATTTCATAAATTCATTTTCTATCGTTAACTTATAGAAAAATGCACCTAGACAGCGCCCAAAACTGTCATCCCGGAACCCTCCAGTCAACCCGCTCGACCAACCGAAACACTCAAACATCAACAGATGGCATTGACCTCAAATCCTCAAATTACTCATTGCTAACAAAAAACGAGTAGCAGAAGCACTCGCAGCTGCCGTCGTGACTCATGCTGCAAGCACACAAGAAGAGACCAATCTTAGGTCTAACACTTCCTAGAACAAAGCATGCACCTACAAGGAATTCCGTGCAGTCATGCAAGGAAACTTCCGAGATACTAAAGGTGTCGTAGGCTTAACTCGATGGTTTGAGAATGGAAATCTCAGATCGTGATTAGCAAACGTGGCTGAAGTTAACAGATAAAATTGCTTCTAGCACCTTGCTAGATAGTGCTTTAACTTGGTGGAACGTGTATGTACGTTCCGTCACTTTAAATGCTGCTCATACAACGCCTTGGAATGATTTCAAAGCTATGTTTACCCTAAAATATTGCCCTCAGAACGAGGTCAAGCAAATGGAAAATGAGCTATGGAATTTAAAGGTGAAAGGTACAAACCTTACCACCTACAATCAATGTTTTCAAGGCTACTTTCTCTTATGTCCTGAAATGGTTCCCAACACCGACCAATTATTAGAACGTTACATTGAAGGTTTACCTTTGAACATCAAGGGGAATGTGACCTCATCCAAACCAGTGGACTTACATGGAGCAATTAAAATGGCCCAAGGATTGATGTACCAAGTGGTACAGGAGTTAGGAGAGAACTCTGGTGACAAGCGGAAATGGAACAGAAACCACAACAACAACAACAACACCAACAACGTTGGAAATTTCAATCAGAACAAACGCCCAGAGACAGCAAGGGTGTTTACGGCCAGACAAAGTATTTATGCTGGCAAATTACCATTCTAAACGGGAAGTTAGGTCCGACAACCACACTGGACAGCATGCCCTCCTACCTGCCAACAAACTGTGGTAGGACAGGACATAAGGCCAAGGAATGCCGAGCTCCACCTCGTCCTGCATGCCAAAGAGGACCTGGAACCCAAGGAGGACAGGGTAGTGATGTTACTTGCTTCGAATGCAATGAAAAGGGCCATTACATGAACAAGTGCCCAAACAATGGAAACCAAGGCCGTAGTAACCAGATTCGAGGTAACCAACCCCAACCTCAGAACAATCCAAGGCAGAATCAAGGAAACCCTAGAGGAAATAACCAAGCATCGACCAGTAACCAAGGAGGAAGCAAAGCAGCTGGTAGGATATACCATTTGTGTGCAGAAGCTGCTGTACAGGACAACAATGTTGTCAACGGTACGTTCCTGATCAATAATGTTTATGCTTCAGTACTATTCGATACTGGTGCGGATAGGAGTTTTGTGTCGTCTACTTTCAGTAAATATATAAACATCACTCCTACTACTCTAGACACTAATTATGACGTAGAACTAGCCGACGGGAAGTCACTAACCGCTAATACCATCTTAAGAGGGTGTACTCTTAACTTGCAAAACCACTTATTCAGCATCGACTTACTCCTTATAGAACTAGGAAGTTTCAACGTCATCATCGGAATGGATTGGATGTCAGAACAGCACGCGGAAGTTGTGTGTCACGAGAAGTACATTCGTGTTCTGTATGGAAATGATGTACTAATCATACAAGGCGAAAGGAGTGGAGTTAGGAATGAATCCAGATTGGAAGTCATCTCGAGCATCAGAACTCAAAGGTACATCGAGAAAGGATGTCGAGTGTTCTTGATTCAAGTGACGAAAAAGGAGGAAGTTGAGATCCCAGAGAAACGAATTGAAGATGTGCCTGTCGTTAGAGATTTTCCAGAAGTATTTCCCAAAGATTTACCGGGACTACCTCCGACACGCCAGGTAGAATTTCACATCGAGCTAATACCAGGAGCTGCACCTGTTGCACGCGCACCATACCGTCTTGCACCTGCAGAAATGAAAGAATTAGCTGAACAGCTAAAAGAACTTTCTGATAAAGGTTTTATATGACCAAGTTCCTCTCCATGGGGAGCACCGATCTTATTTGTCAAAAAGAAAGATGGATCTTTCCGGATGTGTATCGATTATCGTGAGTTGAATAAACTCACAGTGAAAAATCATTATCCCTTACCGAGAATCAATGACTTATTCGATCAGTTGCAAGGATCCAACATATACTCCAAAATTGACTTAAGGTCAGGCTATCACCAGTTAAGGGTTAGAGATGAAGATATCCCCAAGACAACTTTCTAACACGATACGGACATTATGAGTTTCAAGTCATGCCTTTTGGTTTGACAAACGCACCTACGGTATTCATGGACCTCATGAATCGTGTATGCAAACCATACTTAGATAAGTTTGTGATTGTGTTCATTACATTGATGATATCCTTTATATAACTCCCACAACGAGAAAGAAGCACGAAGATCACCTTAAAGACGATCCTGGAGTTTGCTAAAGAAGGAAGAAGCTGTATGCAAAATTGTTTTTTCAAGTGTGAATTTTTGGATCAATACAGTAAAATACCTTGACACGTAATTGATAGCAATGGTATTCACTTGGACCCACTAAGATTCGAGGCTGTTAAGAATTGGGCAACTCCTAAACTACCCCTTCGGAGACTCGATAGTTCTATAGTTCATGCAGGTTACTATAGGAATTCATCAAAGGATTCTCAAAAATAGCAGACCTATGACTAAGCTGACACAGAAGGAACAAGAAGTTTAATTGGGGTAAAAAACAAGAATCAGTTTTCCAGCATGTTGAAACAAGAGCTATGTGTGCACCCTATTCTAGCACTAACCCGAGAAGGCAGTGACGATTTTGTGGTGTATTGTGATGCATCCATAAAAGGATTAGGTGCTGTACTGATGCAGAGGAAGAAGGTTATTACATACGCTTCTAGACAACTGAAAGTTTATGAGAAGAACTACACCACCCATGATATGGAATTAGGAGCAGTGGTGTTCGCCCTAAAGATCTGGAGGCACTATTTGTATGGCACAAGATGTGTAGTATTCACTGATCATAAGAGCCTACAACATATCCTAAACCAGAAAGAAATCAATATGAGGCAGTGTCGATGGATAGAACTCCTCAGTGATTACGATTGCGTGATTCGTTATCATCCGGGGAAAGCAAATGTTGTAGCAGATGCTTTGAACCGAAAAGAAAGGATTAAACCATTACGAGTAAGAGCCTTAGTTATGACTATTGGCTTGGACCTTCCGTCACGAATCCTTGAGGCTCAGAAGGAAGCAGTTAAGACTAAAAACATTGAGGCCGAAGATATTGGTGGCATGCTAAAGAAGTTAGAAGCCCGCGCTGATGGAACGCTGTGTTTGGATAATAGAAGTTGGTTACCGTGTTACGGTGATACGAGATCTTTGATTATGCAAGAGTCGCATAAGTCAAAGTATTATATTCATCCAGGATCTGACAAGATGTACCATGACATGAAAATGTTATATTGGTTGCCGAACTAAGGTTGACATCGCCACATATGTCAGTAAATGCCTGACTTGTGCTAAAGTCAAGGCTGAACATCTAAAGCCATCTGGTTTATTGGTCCAACCCGATCTACCATAATGGAAGTGGGAAAAGATAACAATGGACTTCATCACCAAGTTACCTAAAACAACAGCAGAATTCGATACGATTTGGGTCATTGTTGATCATCTTACCAAATCTGCTCACTTCTTGCCAATCAAGGAGACTGATCGGATGGAGAATTTGGCGAAACTTTACTTGAAAGAAGTAGTCTCAAGGCATGGTGTACTAGTGTCAATTATCTCCGATCGTGATAGTCGTTACACCTTGAAGATTTTTTAGTGCAAATACATTGCAGAAAAGCATTGGCTACACAGATTGGGACATGAGCACTGCTTATCATCCTCAGACCGATGGTCAGAGTGAAAGAACCATTCAGACATTAGAGGACATGCTGAGAGCCTGTGTGATTGACTTTGGAAATGGTTGGGATAGACACTTACCTCTAGTAGAATTCTCATACAACAACAGTTACCACACAGCATCAAAGCTGCACCTTTTCGAAGCCTTTATAACGGTAGAAATGGCATTTACCGTTTGTTGGGCTGAAGTTGGAGAGACACAACTCACTGGACCAGAGATTATTCATGAAACAACAGAAAAGAAAGTTCAAATCAGGAATCGCTTGCAAGCTGCACGTGACCTATAAAAGAGCTATGCCGACAAGAGGCGTAGACCCCTGAATTGAAGTTGGAGAGATAAGGTCACAAGCTCAAAGTTTGCACCCATGGAAAGGTGTAATTCGATTGGAAATCGTGGAAAACCTAAATCCTTGTTAGATTGGACCCTTTAGATCCAAAGAAAGGATTGGTCCCAGTGTGCTTACCGTTTGGAATTACCACAAGACTTAATAGGGTACACAATGAGTTTCAACGTCTGCAACCTAAAGAAGTGTTTGTCCGACGAAGCACTCATTATTCCTTTGGAGGAAATCCAACTCAACGACAAACTCAACTTCGTGGAAGAACCCGTAGAGATTATGGACCGTGAAGTCAAAAAGCTCAAACAAAGTCGTATACCTATTGTTAAAGTCCGTTGGAACGCACGTAGAGGTCCAGAATTCACTTGGGAGTGTGAGGACCAGTTCAAGAACAAATACCCTCATTTATTTTCAAATGCACAGCCCACTGCAACGTCGTGATTTTGGGACAAAATCTTTCTAACTTGGGGAGGTTGTGACACTCCGTAAAATGTAGGTTTTACTTTTAACCATTTACGCTTAACTATTTACCATGAAACTATCGAATTAGAATTTAATCTGAAAAGGAAGTTATCCTAGGAGTGAGATACAATGTTTTAGGCTATAAAGAGCCTAATTACTATATAAACATCATTAATATTGCATTTCAGGCCTAAAAGGATATTTTAGAGCATATTAGCAATATGATCGTATTTTGCTCGTTATTTGAGAACGAAATATTTTCCTTATGTTCTTGTGATCCCAACACCTAAACAAAACTCTAAAATGAGTTTACATCAGTAGTAAACTCATGAGATATCATTCTAAACATTTAAACGTCCATGTACTTAAAAACCGCTAAATACCCTATTTCGCCCAATAATCATTTTTACTTTCGTATAACGTACCGTAAACTTAACTCATCATATCTAACACTCAAGTAAACCTTATTTACCCATATTACATATATTTTGATAAGCTTTACCCACAAATTACCTTGTAACCAGGTTTATACAACATAACTTCACCAAATACCACATTATGCTTAACACTTGCTTATATTTAATATTAACCTTCCTTAAACCTTTATATTTACCTTAGTAACACGTTTTCACATTATATATTAAAGTTTTCAAAATACCAATACATTATATTAGAAGACAACTTGCTTAGCCTAATAAGTACCATAATTTGCCCATACCAAGCCTATCCATTCAAAATCCCTCTCATTCATTTCTTTTTTTAACATGTCACTATTCCTTGTGATAATCTGAGGAATTTCATGATCTTGAAAGGTTATAAACAACACTTGAAGTTCCTAGGAGCTGCCATTACATTTGCAAAAACACACACACACACACACCCGTATTGCTCCTTGTTTCTGGAACGAGAGCACAAAACAAGCTGCCCCAAACACACACTTTGAATCAACCAAGAAACCATCATTGTAAACTTTTTAAACCTCCTTGTAGGTTCTTAAACATCTTAAAAAAGAATCCTAAAACAAGATTAACCCTAAACTGCCCTACATTCGAACCAAGATCCTAAACTAAGTCGATACAGAAAACCCTAAGTGGCACTAAAAACTAATTTCAGATGTAAACTATTTTTGTTTGCTCCCTTGATTCCATACTCTGTACAGACCTGCAAATACACTCCTTGGGTTGTTTTGGTGATCAAAAATATAATTTACTTGAAGTTATAGCTTTTGGTTTGGTTTGTACGAGTGAAGTATAAAACATGGGTTTTCTAGGATTTACTACTCGTACGCTCAGAATAGTCTAAACCATTGTGAATTGCATTTTCCCATTTCAAATACCTTTTTATTACATGCATTAGTCTAATTAGAATGCTTAAAAAGTTCAAAAATAACTTGAAAGAAGTTACATCCACACGTAAAAAGCTACATGCGTACGTAAAAACATGACATATTAAATTTGATTTTGAACATAAATGGTTAAAAAGTAAGAACATAACCCTTGACCATTATAAATTAGACATAATAAGCTTTCATTGGCATTTAGAATCACTTAAAATGGATAAGAAACGACCAAGATATCGACCAGATAAGATCTATGGTTTTATGTGTAATATAAAGGATCATAATTATGCATCAACTTTTGCTAATTTAACAAGGCACCTAGAGGTGATATTAAAATGTAAACCCTACTATTTTAGATGGATTATAATATGAAAAGAATGCAGCAAAGAACCGAAGCTAAAAAGACGAATAACGAAGTCGTGGCGAACACTTAAAGTTGGCCCGTTTAGAATAAAGTCATAATAAATTCTGCTAGTATTTTCTTAAAAACTCTAACTTATTTTTGGTAAAATGAGACATAATCAAGACTTATATCATTTCATACTAATCCTTACCTATTAAACTACTTAAAACATGATAACTTAGAAATTTATACCTGTTTGTAGACCCAATAGACGTAAAAACCACTTTTTTGAACATCGGACATAAGTAGACTGTTTGACCTACTTAGAGACTTATCCGACCATGGAATCAATCATGATCTTATACCATACAACCTCTAATATTTTATGGGTAAGTAACATGACATACGGATATGAACAAGTAGTAGAGAACTTGACCTAACGAGGAAAGACGTATCATGAGAACTTTGGTTTTTACAAGTATTATGAATAAAGATTTTCTTAAACTCAAAGCACTTACAAAGGATGGATAATGTAATTGTAACACACTTGTTTTGCATACATGTAAAGTATAACATGATTTCATTATTTAAGGTGTCACGGGATTAGAGTGTCGTATCAATTTTCTATGCCTACAGTTTATTGTAGTATTTTGATATCGAGGTGAGTTTTCATAGCCCCTACTCTACTGTTTTAAATCATCTTTTGGGGTGAGAACATTGCTTATTTCAAACGTATGAACACAAGTACAATTACTCATTACTGATTGGTCTAAGTCCTGATTTAACCCAAGTTGCTACTTGCCCACTATCGTGAACTGTTAATTACTTGTAAGCGTGAATGTTCTTGGACTGACATTAGTCAAGCGAATACAGTTTCATTTGAATCAGATTACGGGTGTCCCGGGTTAGACACCTGCATGGGCATTCATTCATTGTTGGTATATGTTAACGCTTCGGTGTCATGAGCTTAGACAATAGTAATGCAATTTATGTGACTTTGTATATGTTATATTGTCACATGTGGATAAAACCTTGTGGTTCATAAACACTAAATATTTCTGCTTAAACAAAACCTATGAACTCACCAACTTTATGTTGACGCTTTAGCAATGTTTTTCTTAGGTTGTAAGAGTAAAGATGCTATGTAAAGTCTCATGCATTACAGTTATTTCCAGTCTATCTAAAGATCATTTGTACTATCTAAAAACAATGTTGTCATGTCTGTGACCATATTTATGCTTCCGCTCAATGTTAAAACAATTTATTATTTCCTAATGCAAGTGATCTATTTTCTAAACGTCTCACATAGAGGTCGTTCTGTATTACTTAGAAATATGATAATCATGAAGTCACACGCCCCCGGTTGCCATTATACTCTGATATTTTGGGGGTGTGACACTTGGGTACTCGTTTGGATATGAGTACGACTTATCACCCAGAGACCGACGACCAAAGTGAAAGAACGATCCAAACTTTAGAAGATATGTTGCGCGCCTGCGTAATACACTTCGAGAAGAGTTGGGATAGACATCTACCCCTGGTAGAGTTATCTTACAACAATAGCTATCACACTAGCATAAAGGCCGCGCCATTTGAGGCAATATATGGTCGAAAGTGTCGTTCACCCGTCTGTTGGGCTGAAGTTAGAGATGCCCTGCTTACTGGTCCTGAAATCATTCATGAGACAAATGAAAAGATCGTTCAAATCAAAAGCAGGATTCAAGCCGCACGTGACCGACAAAAGAGTTACGCCGACTTGAAGCCTAAACCGATGGACTTTCAAGTTGGTGATAGGGTCATGCTTAAGGTTTCACCTTGGAAAGGGGTTGTACGTTTTGGAAAACAGGGGAAGTTAAACCCTAGATATATTGGACCCTTCAAGGTGTTGTCTAAAGTTGGAGATGTTGCCTATAGGCTTGAGCTACCACAACAATTAAGCCGAGTTCATAACACGTTCCACGTGTCAAATCTGAAAAAGTGTTTATCCGATGAATTACTTGTGATTCCGTTGGATGAGCTCCGTATTGATGATAAGCTCTACTTTGTTGAAGAACCAGTGGAGATCATGGATCGTGAAATCAAGCAATTGAAGAGAAGTCGCATTCCCATCATCAAGGTTAGATGGAACTCTAAACGAGGTCCTGAGTTCACATGGGAACGAGAAGACCAATTCAGGAAGGCATACCCACATCTTTTCACCAAGACCGTATATCCATCAAGCAATTAGCCTTAAAAGCTTTGGGGACAAAGCTCACTTATCGGGGGAAGACTGTAACATTTCGCATTTTCAGGCCAATAATACGACTTAAAGTATTTCGTAGTTATCTTTAAACTTGTACGTCTGTACTTTTGTATGAATCGCGTAGTCAAATTTTGATGAGTGAATAAATCAAGCTTTACACTCCTTCGTTGATCTCAAATGATACATAAAAAAACATTCAAGCAATAAAAACTAACATAGGAAATTAAAAATCCCTCCTAAAAACTAGAAGGAAAATTTCGTGTATGGCTTGCTAAATCCATGTGCATAGATCAAGCTCAATTTAGGATAAAGATATACAAGTAAATCCCATCTACACATGTTTTAACTTTATCAGATATACACAAAGATTTAAACTCCCTTTTAGCCCCTTAAACCACCAGGTAAAAGCCTACATCCCTTTTCTTTGTAAATCCTCAAGACCACGTGATGTATATATGTTCTTTTTCCTTTGTTTCTGCTTCCAACGTCTTAAACTTCTTCAAACCTCAAACAGTATTCGACTTTATTACACTATGGCAAGATGCTTACCCAAATTCCAGTTACATAAACATGTGATGCCCATTTTGACTAGTAAAACTACCATAATTCCTTTTTGACTAGGTAAAACTACATAATTCTGTGCATAAAATGACACCTCTCATCCTTGTTTATCACAAACATACACACACATCAAATATCATGCAAGAATTCATTCTTTACTTTACCTTTTGTTATTCCAGCAGAAACAAGCATCACAAACCCACACCTTATAGCATTATCTGACATTATATTCAAAAACCCTAAAAACTCTAAAAACCCTAATTTCGAATTCGTCTCTTGGCGCTTCTTCTCTTGGTCGACGAATAAACAAGCAGGAAAGGGGTGATCGTTGGTGTTCATAAGTTGGTCAAGAGGGATAACTTGTGGTAAGGGGGATTAGCTTTGGAACTGCTGTCGCATGCGCACGTAAGGAGGCAGATTTTAAAACAGCACGATATTATACGTATTTCACGAGTGTGGTTAGTGTCTTCCATACCAACCGAAACTGTGAGTCTCACATTTATGATTTGATTGAATATGGGGGGGGGGGGGGGGGGGGGGGGGAGGGGGTGGGGGGGGGGGGGGGGGGGGGGGAATTGAAAAAAATGGGAGTAGCAAATGGGGGGGGGGGGGGGGGGGGGGGGGGGGGGGGGGGGGGGGGGGGGGGGGGGGGGGAGGGGGGGGATTCATTGGGGGGGGGGGGTCAGGAGGGGGGGGGGGGGGGGGAGGGGATTTGAGGGGGGGGGGGGGGGAGGGATGTAGTTTAAGAATGGTGTAGGGATATGGTTTATATATGTCCCATAAGCGTCATATAAGGTTTAAAACCAAGAAAAATCAAGTCCTTGCAAAGTATAAAAGTTACTGATGTATACGGGTTCATTGAGAGACCTGTATACAAACTTGACCAATGAAAATTCTGAATCTATCACTCGTTAAGGTAGTATAGGAGTAGTGTTCACGCGAAATTTGAGCCCCTAACACCTTGTAACAAAACGGGAAACTAACTTTCAAAATCGTTACTTTATGTATATAAAAACTAGCATGTTGGGTTGAATTTAGACCATGGTTCGACCCATTTAAACTTGGAATTAAGGGCAGGAATTGGGGGCGTTTTATAGTTGACATAATGAGCTTCATTTAGAAATTCGAATCATCAAAAATGGTAGGGAAACGAACCCGCAAACTGAGCAGGAAGTTGGTATTGTCGTCACATGCCTAACAGCAGTCGCGACTCCCCCCCCTATAATTTCACTTGTTTTTACCACGATAATGACCTCGGCCTACTAAACTGATAAAAGGTGAATCGTAGTAGACCTGACATAGTTTATAAATGTGCTTTTAGTTTGTCGTAAGGTTAAGTAACAAACTCGCAAATAGGACTAAAAGTTAGTACTGCTGCCATGTTTTTAAACCAAGTTAAAACTATAGGCACGGGTCGCATACCCTTTACTTTGGCCTCGTTTTTAGTCACTATAACATCTTCGAATTGCAAAACTTATAAAAGATGAATTGTTGTACTCCTGGCCTAGTTTTCAAAAGTATTTTCGGTTTGTCATAATACTAAGTAACGAGTTTATAATTGACGATTAAAGTCAGCCAAAAGTCATTTGAAAAACACTTGGTCAAAAATAAGTTTTCTGTCATGTAATCCAGTCGCGACACCCCTCCCTGTGGCCATGTTATAACATATTAAACGACATTTTTAGACAAAACTTAAATATTAAAAGTTGTAGAGGGCATAGCCTAGTTTTCAAAACCACTTTTTGTTTGAAATTTCATTGAATAACGAGTCTAGAATTTGATTATAAACTTTTGTGTTTGTCCCCTAAATTTTATAAAGAAAACTTAATTTTTAAATGCGTTTTGTTATAACTTCGTCCATTTGTTTAACACGTTTAAAGACCAAACCGAATGTCTATTGAATTAACTATAAAAGTACGTACGACCTAGTTTCTAAATTGTCCAATATCGTAATTTACATGTTTGATTGTAAGAGATTATGACCCAATACATTTGGCCAATTTTCACGAACAACCACATTTTAAATAAGTAATATTTTCTCAACTCAAGCACAATACTAAGGATAAGATTGCATACATTTTAGTATATTACATGATTAGTAATATGCGTATTATAAATTTAGGTAGCGGATAGAGTTTGCATCGTTTTCCGTGCCTGCACTTATTTGATATTATCTTGCTATTGCATCAAGGTGAGTTTATAGTCCCCTTCTTGCACTTTGCAATCATTTATCAAATTTCAAGGATGAGATCATGTTTGTTTTACAAAATGGATGCAAGTACATTTTAATTTAAATATTACGAGTTTGCCTAAGTAGCTGTAACCCATTATGCCCTTCATCATGAACTGTTAATTGCATATATGTAATTGTTAATTGCATTATGTGAGCACAAATGTTATGAATAGATCTATTTGAGAATTAACATCCCCGTTCGGGCAAGTAGCGCTTGCTAGTTTACCGGTTGGCCAGGAACGACGAACGTATACCATTTCGGACTTATAGATGTTACGGGTTGAACATTTACATTGGGCACTATCATTTATATGTATTTGATATACATACGTTGTTTAGCTTTAGTGTCATGAGCTTAGTGCATATCGTAATACATTTTTGTGATATTGTATTCGTTACTTTATTACAGGAAAATCTTGCTATCCGCTTCATTAAATTTATAAACCTATAAATTCACCAACATTATTGTTGACAGTTTAAACATGTTTTCTCAGGTCAATAAGGTGCAAGTCAAGGATACATTGGGTGGTCATCTTTTGAAGTCATATCATTATACAGATTTACATGCATTACATTTTAGGATATTGTTAGGTTGTGAAATCTTTACATTATCAAGTTAAACAAGTTAAGCCTATGAACTTTGTAACGAACCATTTATGAAATCCAATGTATCAGTTTTTAAACAACTCTTATAGAAGTTGTTCTCACATCTTGTGCTATTGATATATGAAGTAATACCCCCCGAATTATCATATTCAGCTGCGACCATTTTGGGGGTGTTACACACTTCCTCCATTTCATTTTCGTCTTCGGTTCCGACCGTGGTATTCAAATTGATACGTCCTTCTCCTGAATCCTTCGTGTTGAACGAATTAGAGCCGCTTGACTTGTATCTTTTGTTCATGCCATCCTGCCTCTCTTGCATAAACTTGGGAATTTCTCCGCTCATCCAATTTTCACTATCTTTTAAAGCCTCCCAACAATGTAGTAGTGTAAACGGGGTTGAGATGAAGAACGCCAAAGTTGGGTTGAGATGAAGAACCGCCAAAGTTATGATGTGCACCATAATCGTAGTGTTCATACATGTTTGGTTGTCCGTATGTGTTGAACGCACTTTGTTGTTGCGGAGGTGCGAATGGCGGGTTGTCGTATGGTTGGGGGGTAGTATGGTTGGTTTGGATAAATTAATTGTGGTGGTGCGAAATTGATTCGTTGTGGTTCTTGGTTTGCCAATGGAGTATTTCATAAATCGAAGGTTCCGTCCTGTGTCAGGGGAGAGCCTCGAATGATTCTTCGTTGTTGACGGTTTGCATTTTGGGGAGTATTTTGCTTAGACATTATGTGTGTAAAAATAATAAAGAGAGTAGAAAGATTTTGTTGTGTTTAAAATGTTTGATGTATGTGGTATTTATAGTTAAAAAATGGTAAAGAATTAAAAAAAAATCTGTTTTCAGCCGTTGGGGGTGGGTCCCAATTTTTTCACAATGCCCGAAATGGGACGGGGTCACCTATACCTTCGTTTTTTGGAGCTGGTCACGCACGAGTGAAATGCGATTTAATGGAGGTCACGCGTGAGCTTCGGCTCACTCGCCTTCACGCAAGCCTTGGTCACGCCCGGTATTTGCAGCCTAAATCGCAACTGGTTTATAAAATGAGAACTAATCGCGAGACTCGATTTTCACATTTTACTTCTTGTTTGACACATTTTTTTCTCTCACAACTATCAAAACTAGAACCTCCAGCTTCTTAATCTCGCCCCTTGAGCAGTACTTGTCGGTCATCTTCTTTTTCAGGTTTGTCCAAGTCATTGCATAAGCAACATTGTGACCAACAGTCTTAACGTAGGAGTTCCACTACGTTAGAGCACTTCCAAGAAGAGTACAAGTGGCAAACTTGATTTGGTTTTCCACAGAGCAGTTGCTTATACGAAACACAGTTTCCATTCTATCAAACCACTGAGTCAACTCGACAACTCCTTCAGTACCCTTAAAGTATAGGGGTTTGCATTTCATGAAGTCTGGGTAAGTGCACTCACGAGCAGGAGGAGCTTGTCTCCTTACACCCATGCCTGAATCATGATTGTCTTCATCATTTAGGCTTCTGTCAGCGTCACGTGCTGCTAGTGCATTAGCAACGCCTTGGTCGATCAGTTCCTTAAGTTAGGCATCAGTCACAGTGGTAGTAGTGGTGGCTGTTGTGGCTGGTGTTGATCTTGTGGTTCGTTTTGGTGCCATTTTCTTCAAATCATAAGAAAATTATAATACTTGTTAGATTTCATAAAATCATAACAATGACATGACATATACACAATAAATAAAGTGAGATCACATCGCACAGCGAAATATATAACTGAATTGAAATTAATAATGGTGTAACTAAATCGACATTTATTCATAATAAATTCGATTACAGACATGACATAATCCATCCATTCCATACATAATCTGGAAAAACATACATGACCTGATTCAGATATAACATGATCACTACCCTTAGGTTACAAAAATAAAGCATAAACAACCTAAATTCCATACTAGCCGGGATTTTTAACCCGTAATACTGTAGTAGGGCTAAACACAGAAGCTACAACATAACAACTCTAAGAGCTACCACCGGCCTCCTCCGGTATCTCAGGCTGTGCTAGACCGCTAGCGGGTCCCTGCTGACTCTAGAGTGTTGTCACCTGTGTCTGCAGTGTCCTCACAGTGTCAGTGTCTCCACAAGATGTGCCTGTCGGGTGTAGTTTGCTGCCCGCAACCCTGCAATCTTTGTCTACTGTGCTAGCACTGTAGTTCGCAGTGCTCTCACCTCAGAACAGGCTATATCACTAGCATCCATCGACTGTACCCAAGCCTCACGAGAAAGTCTGGCCTCAGTCTCCATCAGTCTAGCAGTGCGAGCATGAGCGCGTCTATCTCTACGTAGCATGTTGAGCTGACCGCTCATCAACAATCTCTCATCTTGTGCATCGTCCAATCTCACATATATCTCATCTGTATCATGTCTGACAGTCATAACAAAATCTGTCATCCGTTGACTCAGTCCTGCTACATCAGTCGCTGCGGGTGTCCCTTGCATGTCCTCAGCCATCTCATCTTAAGTATTTGTAATCTCATAACCAACATATCTCTCGAGGTCTTGCTTAATCTCATCATCCAAAGTGCCAACGAATCCATAGTCTGCTCTAAAGCCTCCAGTGGGTCTAGCAGTAGGAGCAGATGAACTCTCACCGACCTCATATCTCGGTACTGAAGCAATACACAACCTCTTTCGAGGCGGTAATGTAACCTCGAAAACACCTGCTCTACAGACAGTAGAGGGAAGAAGCAAAGGTGGTGATAAAGTAGGTAAAGGTAGGATTGGTGGTGTCCCTGATGGTGGTATACTCGATGGTAATGGATGGGAAGTAGATGGTGTCTCGGCTCTCAGCCGGATCATAGCAGCTCCATATCCCAAAGGATAAGTAGGGCTAGTAGGTAGTGGTAGAGATGATACAGGTAATGGTGGTGATAGTATCTGGGGTAGTGGTGATAGTATCTAGGGTAGTGGTAATGGTGGTAGAGTAGGTATAGCAAGAAGTCTGACAACCTCTGTATCTGAAGGAAGTGGGGTGTCTGAGCTCGAACAGACATTCTAGCCGTAACACGGTGTACAGGTGGTGGGACAGAGTCGGCCGGAGCTGGGTGCTCCTCCTCCTCCTCCTCATCCTTGTCCCCCTCAACATCATCCTCATCATCCTCGTTGTCATTGGATACCTCATCATCATCATCGTCATCGTCTCCTCCATCGGCAGGATAATCAGCGGGGTCCTCCTCAGGATCCTCCTCTGGATCAGAGTCTGCAATGTATCCTGGTGAGTCGGTAGTAGGTGAGACAGCAGCAGGCGGTGGCTACTCCTCAGCGGGAAACACCTCATCCTCCGATGGCATAAACACCGGGTATACAGGCTCAAGAACAAACTCTGGTGAAGGTGGTGCCTGCTCTGGCTCCTTAGGGCCAGGCACATAATCCGGTGATGGTGGGGCCTAAAAAACGGCCACCACATAAGCATAAGGGTCCTCTGGCATCATGGGCAGTCCATCAACTCCCGGAGATCCTATGTCTGACAGATCCACAAACGGACTAGATACCTCCATGTAAGTGACTATGGAATCCTCTGAATCCGACATGACAATATCTGAAAATCAAAAGTTGCTTATATAAGTATTAATATAAGACTCTTATTGTAATATACGTACTATATTATAAACACGTATATCAATCATGAATGCATCTTGTCTAACCAACTAATGCAACAAATGTATGTATGTCCCGTGAAAATCCCTTTATATGAATGCAATGTTTGAAAATGGTTATAGTCCAACAAAACATTTGACCTGGTTCTCTATAACCTTGGCTCTTGATACCAATCTGTAACACGTAACACACCAAAATTAGGTCAGCGGAATATGGGTTGGGGGATGGTGCATCATAGGATCAATAGCAGAGATATATAATACTAACGTCCATTTCAAAGTCGTTTAAAACTCGATACATTGGATTTAAACAGAATTGTTGTTACATAATCTGAAACTTCACTTGTCAATTGTTCAATATAAATAGATTTTAGTCCATAAAATATTATATCCCAAAAAATGTATGCAACCGAATCCTTAATGCATACGACTTCCAAAATAATGACCACCAATGTATCTATGGTCTTGTACCTCATTGATCTCCTGAGAAAACATTGCTTAAAACGTCAACAATAATGTTGATGAATTCATATGTTTGTAAAATATATAATGTAGGACCGCAAGATTTTCCCATGATAATGCAACAGATGTAAACATCATAAAATGTGATTACGTTTTCCTAAACTCATGACACTGAAGCTCGACTTGTATGAATTGCAATATAAATTGCCAACATTGCCCGTGATGATGTTCTAACCCGCAACATCCTAAATCCGACATGGTATACGTTCGTTGTCCGGCATACCGTCACAGTGAGCATGACTTACCCGAACGGAGATGTCAATCCCAAATAGATCTATTTATAACATTCGCGCTCACAACAAGTAATTGACAGTTCATGATAATTGACTCAGAGGGTTATCGCTACTTAGGCAAACACGTAATCATAATGTAAAATGTCCACTTGCGTCCATTTGTAAAACATGCATATGTTTCTCACCCCAAAACTTGTAAATCATTATAAATGTAAAACATGGGGCTATGAACTCACCTCGAGTGGATGAGTTAACAATGTAAATCAAATGCATAAAAATGCGTTACAAATACACCCGAATGCAACCTAATTAATTATAGGCCGTATGAGTACTAAGTCCTTTGAATAACTAATATCGTATATCATTCTATATAGCTACATCACCATCTAATTGTATTTGAGAAATCATATTTATAAAGTAAAAACGTTTATAAATATCTCTTTAGTAAAAACGGCGTAACTTTATCGTTTTAAGTCCGCTTCTTACGTTTCTTATGTCCACAATTTCGTATTAAGACGAGTTATCAAAATATTACATTTTCATATTTTAAGTCCTCTGGTGAACATTACTTTTTACTATTCATATACTTTTATAAAATTAATCGTCGTAAACTCGTAAATGTCTTATCTTATTCGTTTTAACTCTGATTTTAGTGATTCTTTCGAGCACGTCTTCGTAATTAAAAGTTTTATCTAACTAAGGTATTTTTCAAAATGTATCTGAGATGAATAGTATTTTTACTGTTCATTGTTTATAAAATTATTTTTATAAACTTTAATTATCGTAAACACGGAAAAATCCATAACTCCTTCGTTATTGATCAAAAAATTATGATTCTTAATGTTTTGAAATCCTAAAAATACATACTTTCTGTGAAAAATAACCAACCATTTATATCAGATGTGGTTTGTAATAGTTTTTATAAAATTTCTTTTATAAAAGCGTTTATTATCATATAACTTACAAATGTCATATCTTTTTCGTTATAAATCGGATTTTCAAGTTCCTTACATATTTGGAATCCTCATAAGATGTAGTATTTTATAAAAATATGAAATGAATGCTTTATATTTCGAATTAAAACAGCCCATTTTGATCTTTTTGCTAAACATGTTTTTAAACTAGTTTTTATAACTTTTTAGTCTACTTGATTTATTACAAGTCCTCTACCATGTGTTATACCCCAAGTCTTATATGCTTAAGGTTATTAGTCCATAAATTGTTCAAAAAATGTCCATGATAACAAGTCTACATATTCCATTTGCTTATAAACTTAATAAGTAAACCTTTTAGGTAACTAGTTTATATATACTCATTATAAAGAAACCATCACTTTTATAATACTTATAATTCCATTCTAACATGTATTTAACATTTATATAACATGTGACAAAGTTCATCAAACCATGAACTAGTGTAAAAATCTATTTTACAAGTTAATAAGTTTCTAGATGGTGATTAACTATATAAACATAATATACATATAAAATCACAAATGTAAAGAGATTAAGGGTTTTAGATAACCTTAGTATGATGTAGGATGAATAAATACAAGATCTAAACCCTAGTTTAAATAATAAACCCAAGCTTCCAAGACAAACAAAAACCTAATTCCAATAAAACCCTAATCTTAAACCCTTCTTGATTAACACTTATAAATGATTAACTAAACATTTAAACCTTCTTGGTATATCTTAGATATGTTGTAAGATCACTTGTATACTTGATAAATAAATTTTGTATGGATTGTTTAGGTGGTTGTGGTTTAGCTGTGGGTTAAAGGAGAGACAAAGAGAGAATGAGTGAGTTTTTACTTATGAAAATAAAGTGTGTAAGATATCTAACTAGTTGTGCACCTTTATATATTACTAGGACTAGTCAAAGATCACTTATAGAAAGTCTAAGACAAGATGAGGTAATTAAGGAAGTCTTTGGTCAAGTTACTAGTCATTGTCTTAGGTTTAATGAGTCTTGTGTTGTACAAAGACTTTGGTATGATTTTTGTGTGCTCATTGTCCCCTTGGGGATTATTGTAACCGAACATAAGGGGGGGAGGGAGTACTAGTTGATTTTTTTGATATTTTATTGATATGTTACATTACTTGAAGTTTAAAGGTGTAAGGTTTAATGTAAAGGTATAACTTGTAATGTATATGTTTTAGTTAGTTTATTTTATGAACAATTTGAATAACAATGTTAACATGGGTGAAGTTTTACAAAACTTTGAGCATTGGATATAAAAATGTGTATTTGTTGAAGCGTAGAAAAGTTTTGGTGGTTCCAAGAATGCCTAAACGTATTTTATCGCGAAATGTAAACACTTTACGTAACCAATAATAATAAAATGTGCAAAGATAATAATTATACTCCAAATAATTATCTAACACTTTCTTGATGTAAACATTTAATTGTTTGATGCTCGTTTACGTTGAATGATAATTTTTAGCTTACGCGATTTAACTTAACGATTAAAATTAAAAGCAAACGTGTACGAGACTAAAAATAAATAGTGGATTATATAACGTCGTACAATGACCTAAAATACGAATTGTTACACATGTTATACGGGGCGTTCGTACCCGTGCGTTGCACCGGGCTTGGCTTTTGAGAAAAATCAGACTTTTACTTATGTAAAGCATTATCGCCAGCTATTGTCGTTAGAACCCTAACAACCTCCTCTCCAACCTCATCTTCCATGCCATTTGAATCGAGTGCAGAGTCAAAAGCATCATTCACAAACTCTTCAATAATACATGCCTTGCCTGAAATAACATCATATAATTCAATTATACATAAGGTGATCATATAAATGGATGTTCCAATTTAAGTAACACTTTACAAATTTTAGAAAAGAAGAATGAGTTAGTTTAATAATAGTCAATGCAATATTATACATAAATTTAGTTTCCTACGACAGATATACTTCAACTTATATGAACAAAGGTTGGCAGCAGACTAAATATGCCATTTTAACCCGCTTACATCTATTTATCATCAATTTAGGTTGTGTTATATCTTAAAAACAATTGAAACGGATCTTGAAAATTAACTAAAAAGGAGTAGGTTTAGACTTGTCGAATGGGTTGAAAGCCTAAGTGTAATTTTTTAAGTATATGACCTTCTTAAACACAGTTTTCAAAAATATAGATGTAACTGAATATCCTCTATTTGTTCATGGTTGTTTGTATAGTTGATCATATGCTTTAGGTACATATTTGCTTTTTCTTTTAGCTGCAAAATTTACTTCTATGGGAATTTAAAGCTGTGAACTATTAGACTGCTTCTTATAACAGGATCCTAAATGGCTTACAATATAAGTACCCCCAAAGTTTTATTGTATATCTCCTATTAGTACTAAACATAGAATCAATCGCACGCTTAATGTTATGCATTCCTACACTACTGATCAACCTCTTATAAATGATGCTTACACACATTCTCTTGCTGCAATGGATCATTAAACCACTTTGTTTACCTAAACATAACAGGCTATAATAAGTTCACACTATCCCTGACTATTAATAAGATTTTTTGCAGTATTAAGGTTTAAGGTATTTTTTTTACGTGTCTCGCCCAAATAAAATGAAGTCATAATCTGACACCAATTGTTAACTCGATATATCATAAATAAAATTGAATAATATTACCTGCGCTAACAATTTAGGTATTATATGTATGTGGCTCAAGTTTTCATAATCCTAAGAATCTTGACAGTAGCTACATCAACCTGTAATATATTCCAAAGATGTGTGATTATTATCTTGAGAAACGACTCAAAGTCAGCAAGACTCAATCCATTCTCACCTGTAAAGCTACAGATCTTCAACTTATTGGTAGATGCAAAATCACTGATTCACTGGACATATGATTTCTGACGTGCTACTTAAAAATTCACCATCCTTGGTCGCTTGCCTTTGGGCATTGGTGAATGATGCGGAATCACTGGACATATGATTTCTGACCTGCTACTTATAAATTCACCATCCTTGGTCGCTTGCCTTTGGGCATCGTTGAATTAAGCTGACACAGTAATAACAACTTCATTAATAGTCTTTCCAAGATAAGCTTCATTAGTTTTCTTCATCTTAGTCATCTAAGAATATGACAGTTTTTGGACTGAACACAAAAACAAAAGCCACTTTAAATAAATAAAAACCCGGTTATAGAAATAAGAATTTGATTATTATATAAAGAGAGGAACCACAACATAGGAGGAGAATGTGGTTTTCAATTTGTACAGATATATAGTGTTAGCAATTTCATAGGAATTTTGTCCATATCTGTATATCTTGATCAAGTTTCATTGAAAACCAACCATCATGATTTGATATATTTCATCAAGATTTAATCTTTACCAAAAAATCAAAATCAATACATAAATTAATAAGTGTATAGATTAGTAAAGCTAAAATCCATTAATAGATATCATACATTTCACTACGCACAAATGAGGATTTCTACCACGTCATTGTAACAGGCTAAGAGCACTCCAAAAATACGAAAAAAAATATAAAAAAAACAACACTTCATCTCCTACTTTATTGTAATAGGCTAACATCAATGCAAAAGAATCCAGTAACACATATAGTTTACCTACATTGGTGTGATCCAATGAATTCACCACAATCCAACACTCGAAGCCAATATCAAAGCACCATTAACAAATAAGACACGACTACACAATAAAGAAAAACACATACCTTCAAAAAATGTTTACACCACGAACCCTCTTTAATCCTTGATGAATCATGAACCCCTTTTATACATGAATCCCTGCCACACATCATCTATTATTTAACGTCACCAGATCTGCATACTGTCACCGGATCTATTATTTAATGCAACCACCACCACAGATTGAAACGCTTTTTTATATCATTCATCATAGTCTTCATCGATCTTCATTTGTTTTCAGTTTAGAGATGTGGTAGGAGAAGAAAAAATGGAGCGGCGGATTTCTTTACATAAAAGAGAGAAAAATATTAATTAGGTAAAAAATGACATTGCTAATTATTGTTATGAAGTTTGGTGAATCATGGAGAAAGATGAAGATGAAAGATGATTATCAAATATGTGGGTGTGGATTGTATAGGTTTTGAGAAGATGGGTCGATGGTTAAAACTGAAGGAACGGTTGATATTCATCCTATTGGTTTTATGGTAGCAGCAATTAAGGGCCTGTACAATCTTGAGAGCAAAATCATAAATACTTCACATTAAATAGTCAAAACTGAATCTTATATTATATAAGATTACTAGGACATGCATTAAAAAGAAATTGTCATTGTTAACACTTAAAAAAATATCATTAGTAAATAAAAAGTCACTAAAAATATAAACAAAAATATAAAATAAGTCTCATTAAAACTTTATGTGCTTTTTTATAGGGTTTTTGCATCCAAGGGTCATTGTACTTTTTATAACTGTTTAATTTGGTCATTATACCATTTTTTTGTTCATTCAAGTCACTATACTATTATTAATGTTTAAAAAACTAAGTAAACTTTGAGAACTTACTCAATTAAGTCATCTATACTTTTTTTACTGCACTTCAACCTCCATGTCATCAAATAACTCACGTCATTTTTTTATAATATATATACTTATCTTTATGAAAATACATACATATGTTAAATTTAATTTGTTTTTTATGCATATTCTAACCGAACATTAACATTCTAACCAAACATTTAAGCAAGCTTAAATTGGTTAATCTAATGTGATGTTTACATATGTTTGTAGCGGAGTAAAATCAAAAGTACTAATCTCAATATTGTCTTCATCAAGTCATACTATAAGTTTAGGTGTACGATAGTATCAGGATACTCGTATTTAGTGTCATAAGAATTGTATAAACTATTAAAAATTATAAAATTTTAAGTTATGATTGATAAACTTATAAACAAGCTTGGTTGATTGTAACTGATGTACAAATAAATACAAATTAGAAGCAAATAATATAACTAAGTTTTTTTTAAATAAATAAATAAGAGTGTATGAATGACTCTATTATATGTGTTCTAAAAGTTTAGTTACTCTATGCTTAAATAATAGTCCAATGACTTGAATACATACAAAAATACTACAATGACCTAAATGAACATTTTTAAAAAGTACACAGACTCTAGGGTGCAAAAACCCTTTTTTATATTTAAAAAGTGTAAGTAAAAGTCTAATATGTAAAAATTTATTTTTAATGATATACAAAAAGTGTGAAGATACATTTTTTGCTTTTTAAGATACACTAGACGAATACCCGTGCATACACGGAAAATCTCTTGCGGCCGATAATTAACGATATGCAATATTGATAATGTTGTGGCTTTGTACTTGAATGCGAGAAATTCTTAACATAAATGAAATTGCAAACACTCATAAAATACAAGAAATTCTTAACTTGTATCAAACAAGACATTCAGTTAAATTAAAAGTGAAACATTACATCACTATGAGATAAAATCTAACAGCACACACGTTACTCGTCGTGTAAAACTTCTTGGTATACGACATTTGAGGTGTAGAGTATTGAAGGTTAATGTATTCCTTGATTATAACTAATAACAACTATCCTATATATAAGATACAAGAGATTATTCTAGAATAATAACAATGGGCTTGGGCCTAATACAAATCAATAAGTAGAGTAAAATGATTGAATGATTGATTTGACTTTGAATATAGACTTGACTGTTTTGAAAAAAGAATCTTGCCTTTCTATATACGGATAAATAACCCAAAAATAAATGACTAATACTCCCCGCAGTTTGAGCGGGAGGAGGACGGACGTCTCAAGCTGGAGCGCAAATCTACAAATAAAAGTCGAAGTAACGACTTGTGGTGAAGAAATCCTCATATCATGAAAACGAGATGGAACATGAAGAATCCGAACATGACCAACCTTAACCATATCACGAACAAAATGGATATCAATCTCTATATGTTTGGTGCGTTGATGTTGAATCGGGTTAGCCGACATATAAACAGCACTAACGTTATCACAATAAACTAGAGTAGCAGTTAAGAGAGGAGAGTGTAAATCTCCGAAGTAGAATGCGAATCCAAGCAGTCTTGGCAACCAACAATTAAGCAACACCTTCAAATTCTGCTTCGCACTAAGCCAAGAGATAGTGGGTCTTGGTCGTTTAGTCAGGCCCAAGACAACATGTTTATCCACCGAGAAATACTCCTATAACGGAAGTAGACCGGCGAGTAGACGGACAACCAACCCAGTCAGCATCAATGTAACCAACTAAAGATGTAGTAGCGGAAGCATATAAGTGAAGACCAAGATCCAGAGTGCCCTGAACATAGCGCAAGATACGTTTGAGAGCCGCAAAATGCGGCTCCCTCAGATCATGCATATAGAGACAAATCTGTTGAACTACATATGACAAATCTGGGCGAGTAAATGTAAGATACTGAAGTCCCCCCTGCAAGGCTACGGTATAAGGTAGGATCCTGTACTGGAACACCGTCCGGACCCAATTTGGAGTCAGTGTCAACTGGTGTCCGAGACGGGTTACAATTAACCATATGAGCACGCTCAAGAAGCTGAAGAGCATACTTCTTTTGAGACAAAAATAATCCTGTAGAGTGACGAACAGCAGATATGCCAAGAAAATAATTAAGTGCCCCTAGATCAGTCATATCAAACTCTTTATGCAGAGAGTCTATAATCTTCCGAAGTAGAACTGAGGAAGAAGCTGTGAGGATAATACCATCCACATATATAAGCAAATAAGCAACCTGAGAACCCTGTGTATAGATAAACAATGAAGAATCACAGCGACTAGGAGAAAATCCAGCCCGAGTGGCATAGCCTGCAAACCGCTGAAACCAAGCACGAGGTGCTTGTTTCAGACCATACAAAGATCCCTGTAAAAGATAAACATGGTGAGGATATCGTGAATCAACAAAGCCGGGTGGCTGATGCATGTATACCGTCTCAGACAAATCACCGTTAAGAAATGCATTCTTAACATCAAGTTGGGGAATAGGCCACCGACGAGACACAACAAGGCCAAGAACCGTGCGAATAGTGGCCGGTTTAACAACCGGACTAAAAGTCTCGTCAAAATCAACACCAAGCTGCTGACTACTACCATTAGCAACTAATCAAGCCTTATAGTGACTCAACGTACCGTCAGCATGAAACTTATGCTTAAATAACCACATGGAGCGAACTAGGTTGACATTCGAAGGCTTGGGTACAAGAATCCAAGAACCATTTTTAACTAGCGCATTATACTCATCATGCATAGCATTAGACCAATTAGGATCTTTTAAAGCAAGAAACGGAGATTTAGGAATAGGAGAAAGAGGTGAAGTGTGAAGAGATAAACGATCGATAGGTTTAACGATTCCGGCTTGAGACGAGTGACCATGCGGTGAGTTCGAGTGGGTTCTATCTTTTTTCTTTCTTTTTTAATAATAAAATTTGGTTTTGTCTGCTTTCCTTCTCATAAAGCTCTGTGATTTTCTATCTCGAACATAATGTTTAATTGATTCTTTACCAAAAAAAAAACATATTGTTTAATTGAGTTTTCCCTTTCACCTTAATTCTCTGTATTTCAACCACAAAATTCATACTGCTCTGGTTTTAAAAAAAAACCACTTTATACCTAATTGTTTCATGCAAATCAAATCATATTTTTTATCTTTGTATCTTTCTTCTCTCTATCTTGTTTACATCTTTGAAAATAATACCTCACAGTCGTTCTAAATCCCTTTCTTTTTATTCTTTCACAATAGAGCGAGTTAGATCATAAAACCTAGTCGGCCGTCAAGAGCCACTGCATCTATTCCACCCCGTCAAATCTCTCCATCTCGATTATCAAAACCTAATTGTCGGCCGTCATGAGACGCTTCTATCATCTCCAAAAATAGCAAGTTTCTCACAATCATCACAAAGTTTATTTGTTGCATGTCACGTTTAAAGACTTCAAAGACTCTCTTTATTTTTTTTCTATCCGCTGCTAGATCTTCATCAATAAAATAGTTATAGCATTAACGTTTAAATAACCACATGGAGCGAACCAGGTTGACATTTGAAGGCCTGGGTACAAGAATCCAAGTACTATTTTTAACTAGCGCATTATACTCAAATCTTATCCTTCTCCTTCTCTCCAAATGTCTTTTTCTCTCGACAATCATCAAAAAATGGGTTGTCTTATCTTTTCTTCTTATGCTTAATCATCATGTCTTATCTACCGTCAGCATGAAACTTATGCTATTCATCATCTAACATAGACTCCTCCTTGATCAAACTCTTTTTCTGGTTTGGAGATCAAACATAATGTTTTGAAACCCACAAGGTTTAACCGGTTCTGGTCGAAAAACATGTCAAATTAAACCCTTTTTTATATTTTCAAAACTCGTTTTCCGATAGCGACCTCGTGTACTCGCGCATAACGGTGGAAATTCATGACAGCGACCTCGTTTTTGGCAGCGATTCTCGGTGGCAGCTTCTAAGTGTTTATGTTTCTGTGTATTTTTCTATGCAATTGTGATTCTTATTTATAGGGGATTTACCAAACCCTAGTCAATGAAAATTATGAGAGATTAATTGTCTCACCAATGAGTCAATCAATTATTAATGAGACAATCTGTTTCGTTTGACTGGGTGTACATATTAGTTTAGGCTGGATGGAGCGGTGGTGAGAAACTCACCTGACACGTCAGCGCCACATCAGCTTTCTCTCTCCAAATAAAACTCACCTTACAACTCACCTTTCAACCGTAATAAGAACTCACCTTACCACTAAAACTCACATTTCATTAAAATACCCACTTTATATAAAATATACCCCACTAAATATTTAAACACACCCACAAACAATTAAAAAACACTTAATAAAAAAAAGTTAGGCCCACAAAAATAAACTCACTGTGAGGTGAGTTTCTCACCTAATTGACACATAAAGTGCCCCAAACTCACCATGGAAATGGAACTCACCTATGTGAGTTTTACCACCGGGGTGGCACTCGCGCGTGAGTGGTAAACTCACCTAGGTGAGTTTACTCCCACTCCGTCCAGCCTTAGTTTGCTATTATTAATTCGTAGGTTATAATGATTTTAATTTTTTTCATTGTTTTTTAAAATGAGTCAATCAATTAATTAATGAGGCAATCAGTTTCGTTTGACTGAGTGTACATATTAGTTTCGTTTGCTATTATTAATTCGTAGGTTATAATGATTTTAATTTTTCCATTGTTTCTTAAAATGAGTTAATCAATTAATTAATGAGGCAATCAGTTTCGTTTGACTGAGTGTACATATCAGTTTCGTTTGCTATTATTAATTCGTAGGTTATAATGATTTTAATTTTTCCAATGTTTCTTAAAATGAGTCAATCAATTAATTAATGAGGCAATCAGTTTCGTTTGACTGAGTGTACATATCAGATTCATTTGCTATTATTAATTCGTAGGTTATAATGATTTTAGTTTTTCCAATGTTTCTTAAAATAAGAATTTTTAACTTTTCTAGATTTCTACTTTTAACATTTGGGTAAATCTCCTTTATAAGGAGTATAGATATTCACTAAAAAATTAGATTTATCGACACTTTTTTGTGTCATGAAAACATCTGTCACCATATGTCTATTACGTAGTATCTTGTAATGATGATGATTAATGAGTTGCTTCGTATTTGATTGTTTTTTTTATGGAAAAAGATCATTTAAAGTTATGGTCAAACATGATTGATCATGTTAAATTTATTGTGAGTGAAAATAAATAAGTGGGCCCATGATTTTTATTAAAAGAAAAAGTTTTATACAATTAACTAATTTGTGATTGGTGAACATGGTGTATCATGTTTGACTCAACTTTAGAGGATTCTAATCCTTTTTTTATATAGCAAAAATGAGAAAAGTATGTACAACCTAAACTTGTGCTTGAATAACAAATGAAACCGGTTTCATTCAATTATACTTGTGCTAAAAATAATAATATCATTATCAGGCCCCACAAATAACTGTTGGCTAATCAGGCTGTGACACACAGCCTGATGTCCCCACCTTAATTAGAAAAACCCTAATGTAAATTAACATGCCTAAAATTCAAGCTTAAATTAAAGTTATGTCTCTCGCACATGATGAAGCGAAAAGTGAAAAGTGACAAAACAGAAAATGCATGAATAATACTAGGAAATTGGCACGAGTTAATAAACTATAAACTAAGAAATTGACATGAGCTAAATCAAACCAACATGAACCCTGTTTGTTTATTTACACATGGTCCCCTTATATAACTACATCATCAGGTTAAAACTATGTCGTAATTATAATTAGAATAGTGTTTTAAATTCAAGAAAACTCATGCTATCTCTCAAAAGACACATGTTATATTATATGCCCTCTGGAGTTGGTGAAAGCTCGATTTTTGTAACGCAGTTCAATGTGTCTACAAACAATACTAGTTGATTCCCATGTTTTATATGAGCAAATATAATATATTTATATAATTCTACGTCACATGGCATAAAAAACCTAAGGAACTTAATGAAATGTAGATTAATTGGGCTCCATTTGATAAGGTGACAAAAAGTGATAGTTTCGGGAATTAGGTAAAATAAATTCATATGCTTACAAAAAACCGTAAATCACATAACGTAATCCTGCAATAAACCAATTACAAGTAAAAAAAATTAATTTTAATATTATAGTTGAGGTACCAAATGAGTTGGAGAATCATGACAATTTTAGTACTCGTTTACTATTCGATGCGAAACGTACGTGTCTGTCTTATCCAAAAACCATTGACCAAAAGGACACATAACATAATTGTTATTTTTTATTCGTAAGTTTTAATTTTTAAATGAGCATTGGTCTTTAATATTAGTAATATATTTTATTGAGAGAAGTGCAAAATACATCCCTCGTCAATATTTCGCGCAGATTTCATCCATTCGTTAGTAAAATGAGGCACAATACGTTCATGAGGACGAACGATGCAAATTTTTCTCCGTTAAGCACTAATGTGGGTTCAACAGGAAGGGTATTCTTATCTTTTTCTTCCACAAGGATGTATGGTGAACCTTTGTTTTTTTTTAAAAGGGTAAATTACACTGTTGGTCCCCAAGGTTAGGCCCGATTGCGGATTCAGTCCCTAGATAACGGGGGTCGATGTCGTTAGTCCTTTTTTGTCACTGTTCTTACCCGTTTGGTCCCTCGAGCCCCGTTATACGTAACGGGTGTTAGTTTGACTTGTCAACGATGGGCAGTTTAGTAATTTCAAATTTTCGTCATTATTTCCCGTTGGTCCCTCGCTAAATTTTTGTTTTCGTTTTTTTGTATTTTCCAACAGGTGTTTTACTGTTGCATTTTTTTGTCCTTTAGCGCTTGCACCATTGGTCCCTGACTCGATTTTGTGTATTATAAATGATGGTTTGCAAAGTATAAGACAAAAATTATAAAATGGTTCGTTGTGCGTGTGGTTTGGAAGCTGTGATTAGGACATCATGGACTAATCGGAATCCAGGTCGTCGTTTCTATGGTTGTCCTACACTTGTAAGTATGATCCGATCGAAAAATATGTAACAAATCATTTTGTTTGTTTATTTACACATCCTTTTTCGACTCTTTTCAGAGTCCAACCTGTGTCAACTTCCTCAGGTGGTATGATCCACCAATGTGTCAAAGGTCTGTTCAGATTATCCCAGGGTTGTTGAGGTCACGTAATGAGCTTGAAGAAATCGTTGCTATGGTTGAAGAAAAGCGACGCAAGTTGCTGAAATTTCTCATCATCAGCTGGGTTGTTTTTGGGTTTTATGTTTACTGTACAATGTGAATGTTGAGGGAAGTTGTTTTTTTTGCTAGATGTTCTTAGTAGGTAATGGGTTATGTGGCTGAATGTGGTTTTGTGTTGGTTGATGGAATGAATATTTTCGGTTGTTTGTCATATTATTGTGGATGAATGTGTTAATTTGTTTGACTTATAAAGTCTACGGGTATGATTTAGTGAAAGTCAATTGAGTAACTGGTATGATTTAGCAAAAGTCAAATAATCTGTATAACCATTAAAGTCAATTGTTTCACTTCCGTTCAAGAAGATTTAGTGAAAGTCAATTGTTTCACTTCCATTAAAGAAGATGAAGATATTCTTGAAATTGTTTTCTAATAGTTTGAAGTGGTTTTGTTAGTGTTTTTTTACTTACACCGTTGGTCCCTCAATACGTTCTATTGGCTTTCCATTTCCCACCAAATTCAGAAGGAATGTTCTACACGTTACTTGCACGCTTGGTCCTTGTAATAAGTGCATGATGTGATGTCACAATTTAGCCGCATCTAACATTTGCCATTCCAGTAATTGCGTTATTTAGTTGTATATAAATCCACTTCACATATCTCCCTTCAAATCGAAAACACACACACATACATAACTTAACTTCCTAAACCCTTTCACTTTCCTAAACCCCCTTTTTTTTCTATTGTTGTTGCTCGTGGATTTGTTCATCTGGAGGAACTCATGCAGACACAAAAGGAAGCTCAGCAAGCAAATGAACTTTCCAACTTAACGAGGCAGAGGCAGTTGCTTGCAAGTGACAGGCGTGCGATAATAGAAGAGCTTGAACGTTTACCAAGAAATTTCGTTGCCTGTAAGACGACGGAGCACCTCAAGCGTATTCAGAAGGCTATTTTCGTTGAGGTTATTGACCTGAAGAAGGAATTGCGCCTTCAGGTCCATCCATAAGGAGGTTGATTTTTGTAGAACTCTGTAAACGGGAGATGGTCGTCCTTGTGGGGTTGTTCTTTTTGGCTTTTGGTTTATATATCGTTAAATGGTTGTTTCTTTAAGTTTTTTCATGAATGTATGATTGATTGCAAAGACACTGTAATTCTTCAATAAGCTATTTGACCACTAATCTCTTTGACCAATGCGGTGTTTGACCACTACCCTGTTTGACCAATGTTGTTACCGTTTGACACCAAGAAAAACAACTAATCATGGATAATTCATACAATTTATTACACAAAATAAATCCAAACTAATTAATTCATAACAAACATAAACGAAGCCACAACCCCAAACACTATTGCAGTTGACTTTCAAAAAAAACATTTTTTTAACTTTTCTTAAATTCTTCCATGAGTTCCTGCATTCGACCTTCCTTATCAGCAAACTCAACTTGAAGGACTGCAAGTTCTTCTCGGCTTGTTAATTCATTTTCTAGTTCTTCTCTTTGCGAGGGATTAAGAAGCAGATGCATCTCATATAATTGAGTTTTGTACCATTTATTCTCTAACTCCGGATCATTCCAATACCATCTTTTACAGTGCTTGATTCCTTTTGTCTGGAAATAAGAGAATTCATGATCAGGTAATAAAATAAGATATAGAAAATGCAACGGCTTACATATTTGTTAGGGCAAACACCAAATCTTCTAGCAGGGTTTTCACGTGTCCAAGAGGTGAGTGTCATTAACGGAAGCCCACATTTACACTCTGTAGGACCGAAGGCATAAGATGAAGAAGACATGCTTGAAACGGTTTTCTAATGTTGCCTTTGTTTGTGTTTTTGTCTAGTAAAAAACGTGGAGACTTTATACCCGTTGTGTTACCCAGTCGTTTTTATTTATTGTAACTTGCGCCGTTGGTCCCTCAATTATTTATTGGTTTTCCATTTCCCGCCAAAATACACAATAAATTTTCCACACGCTTCTTGCACGCTTGGTCCTTGAAAAACATTTTAGCCGCCTTTGACATATACCTTTCCAGTGTAATAACTGTGTTCTCGACTCTTCGTTTCTGTAGTCTACTAATCACCATGTACCTTCACTTGTATTTAAATACACCACGTATTTGGTCCTTCATATCCAAAATACACACATACATTCCTTAACTTACTAAACACCTTTCACTAACCAAAAACTAAACTTTTTCAATGGCCGCTGACAATGGGTTCGTGAATTTGGAATAACTAAGGCTCTTAGCAAATTCAGACCTGCTTAAAGATCAAATGCTTGTCTATTTCGACTTGAAGACGTAGAGGGAGGTTCAGCTCGCAATTGAAATCAATAATTTAACGAGGCAGTTGCTTGACATTATAGATGAAAGGCGCTCGTTTATAGGAGAGCTTGAACAACGCTTGCCGACAAATGTTGTGGCGTATAAGACAAGGCAGGAACTCAAGTGCCATCAGAAGGATAATATGATAAGAGCGATGGAGATGAGGTTGACGGATTTACAGTTGCACCATCAGGCCATGAAGGGATTTCACTTTTATAAGTCTCTGTAATCAAGGTCGGCTTAGGGGGTTATCTTTTTTGGTTATGGGTTATTTTCTGTTAAAATGTGTTTTTTGATGAATGTATGATTCAAATTTTTGGTTATTGTTGAATGAATCATTACATTAGAATGTGTTGTTGGTGTCGTAGATGTTTTGTGTATAACTTGATGATCCAAAACATAACAAATACACAGAACAAAAAACTACAAGACATACATACAAGGGTAATTTAAGTTGCAAAACATTAGTAATAGAAGATAGCACATAAAAGACCCATTATTTGCATTGACATTCGTCTTCAGTAAATGCATGACCCATCTATTCAACATAGACCCTTTTCCTCTTTAGTGGTCTTCCTTTGTCCACTAGTTCATTAACACCAGGGTTTGCAACCTCTTTACAAACCAGAAATTCAAGGTTACCTTTCTTAACAACATGGTTTGGAACCTGTTCACCCTTAGCACCATCAATCTCATCAGGCACATTAGCATCCATCCTTTGTTCCACTGCTTCACTAGGCATATCTATAAAATCACTAAATTTTTTTCCTATGTTGTTGTTCAAAGGCACCTCTTCTTCACACACGTTTTCAGGCTAACCATGTCTTTTATTACATCAGTCCCTTTGTCTAAATCAAAGGCATTAATACCGAAAGTAAAGTCAATCTCAAACAAGGATCTCCATTCAAATTCTTCTCTCCACCTTTTTGCCCTTTTTCATTCTTGGACTCATCAGACCATAAAGTTGGTATTAGCAACTCAATGTCAGAATCTGATAAACATACTTCACTTGGTGAACAGGTGTAAGTTTCATTGTTAGCCATGTGAAGATGTTATGCTATCTTAAGTTTTTTTACAATTATCTGGAAAGCAAGTGAAAGTGTAAATATTTAGATGAAAATGGCATGTGATTTAGTGTTGGGTTTTTCTCTATTTATGTGAACGGGTGTAGAAAAGGCGGGTAAACAGGAAAGGGCTAAATATAGAAGGTGTACTATTGCAGTTGAAAACCTTAAACGTCAGGGATCAAATTCATAGATAAAAGCAGTATACCTTCTAGTGCAGTTGAAAACCATAAATGTCAGGGACCAATTTCAAAGATAACCCTATTCAGTTTATTGAACAGTACAAGTGAATATGGGTGCAAAAAAGTCAAACATAGTTTACATTACACCCTATTTAAGACTAGTGTAATCTGTTGACAAAGTAAAGCCGTATCGCAGTCATCCACTAAAACATGAATTCACCACCAAATCATGAATGGGAAGAAGGCCTTGATATAGACGATTTTGATCTTCTACTAACCCCCGTCATCTGTCCCACCAACAACACTCACATAGTCCCTGAGATCACCACCACCCAAACCCTATTTTCATCTAAAAACAATCAAGTTGATAATTATGTTGTGAAGCCCATTAGGATAATACCAAGAGTCCTGCTGGTATTGTCAAACGGCCAAGCTCACGTAAATTAGTGATACACGGGAGGTGGGAACGAATCCCTTAATGTCTACGACAAAGTATATTAGAAAAGTTTATTGAGGAGTGGGTGTGGATGACGGATATTTACACTCGTAGCATCATGGCTTAGCGCGATTGACTATGTGAATGTTGATGGAGGGATCGTGACGGGTTGTTTTGGAGATTTTAAGAAATTTCTCAAAAATGGGAAACTTGAGCAAATTGTTGCCCAGTTATCAAGTCTTGTACTCCGAATGCGCTGGCTATCTCACGAGTAACCACACAAAGACCTTCTGGTACAATCTCCGTACTATTCATTTAAAAAGTGCTTAAGAAGAGAGTATTTTGCAAAGGCGTTAACCGTAGGATTCGGCTTGATACTTCATAATGTTATCCGTCTTTTCTCCTAAGCAATCAAACTACTCATTATCTTAACATTATAAAGAACAATATGGTCAAAGTATTTCCAAACAGATGGTGGGTCGGCATAGTTTATGTTTTGCCTGTTTCAGAATATTGCAAAGAGTATTTGTTGACTTTGTCATGTCTTAATAACTCAAATATGTTTCTTTGAACTGTTGTATAAAAAAACAAACACCAACATCAAAAACAAACAAAAGTTACTGAACAAAAAACTAAAATAAGCTTGCATGGCTTTTTGGACTTGTTTTGCAAATATTTCCATGCATAGGGGTATATATCGTAACTTTCTGAAATTTATAACTAAAGGGGCTGAAAATGTCATTATTCTAAAGTTATAACTATAAGGACCTATTTTGCCAAGTTTCAAAGTTAAAGGTTTAAATTATATATACTTTATATATAAAGGACTAAAGTTGTAAAAGTTTATAAACCAATGGTATATATTGCCAATTTTGCAAACTTAAAAATATAAAATATAATATTTTTATATAAATTATAAAAATATATATTAATATTATAAAACTCAATTTTATTAAAACCCGACACATTTATCGTTATTAATCATAAATCGACGCATTATTTCGTTATATATTTAACATAATATACCATCAACTAACTTTTGAAGAAACTTAAAATCTTATCGTATCACATTACTAGGAAATTTCATATGAAGGGTTTCATTTGAGTTTTCGTTTTGACGAGTTTGTTGGGTTTACGATTTAAAGTGCCCTGGCTCCTCAAACGACACTACATGGCCTCTGGATTATGATAGCCCGAATAGCGATACAATATTTCCATAATTTAATAAATCAAAGATATACGTTAAACTTTATGAAGTTTTGAAACATAAACTATCACACTTAGGGTGTGTTTGTTTTTTCAAATTATGTCTGAATCACGTCTGAGTCTGACCGGTCAGACGCGGTCAAACTTTTTTGTTGTTTGTTTTTTTTTCCGAGTCAGACAAGGTAAAAGGTATAGCGTCTGACCGAGTCAGAGTTGATGTGCCTATCTGACTGTCTCTTAACCCTTCACCCCTTCACATTTCAAAAACCCTTCCAACAGTTGCCGCCGGCCACCTCCACCCTCCCTCGACCGACAACATCTCCACCTCTATCCACCGTCAGTCGCCATATTCTCCATCTATAAGGTATGTTTTTTTTTGTTCTTTTTACATGTTTAGGTTTTACTTGTATTGATTTTGTTTTTATTAAAGTTTGATATAAATTTGATATGGGATTTGTTTAAAAATCAATAGTTTATAATTGGTTTTTGTTATCATAAGATTAGTTTGTGTTCTTTTGATTCAGTCAAAGGTTTGAACTATTCTGTTTGTATTACGAGTTGGTATATCTTGCTGAGCTGATTCACACTTTTTTAACTCTTATTAGTGCTAATTTAGGTCTTTTAAATTGTGGGTTTTGTTTGTTTTGTTGTTTTATCATATGGGTATGTCTCAATTTGTGAAGAAATTGGATGAAAATTCAGTCTTAATGGTGTTTGTTTCGGCTTATATAGTTGGCTTATGGCTTTTTTCGGCTTATGTTTATCACTTTTTGTGTGGCTTATTTTGAAACTTTCTTGCTTATATAAGTTCATTATGTCATAATAAACTTATATAAGCCAAAAAATGTCAAGATAAGCCAGAAACATTGAGCGTATTAAACATAAGCCCAAAACCAAATAAGCCATAAGCCGACTATATACTTGGTTTTTAGTATATATATCTAGATGGTTCACAGCTTTTTAGTACTTTGACATAATTTTATAGCTTATCTGAAAGCAACGTATAACTGGGGTTTGCTGAAATTAAAAAATTTATGTAATCGGATATTTGAACATTTTCGAAAAATTGGGGGTAATCGACTATATGTGGAATAGTGGAATAATTTGAATTTGTTTGTATTCTGAATATCAAATTTTACAATCTTTCATAATTAGAAACTTATCTTTAGGTGTAGTGTCATTAAGGCTCATTGTCTTTCTTTTTCACTTGAAACTAGAAGACATAGGAGACTAATTTGTGATTTGTTGTATACACTCTGCCGTTCAACATGACATGCACCGTTTATTTAGTTTTTTCATTTTGTGGCATTTCTAGGGTCTCATATTGATGGCTTAAGTTCCGATATTAGGTTTAATTTGATGGACAATGTTGTTCAGTTATCAGGCTGTTTTTTTAGGGTCCACGAAGGTGATTTTACGCATGTAGAGGACAATGTGGGTATAGGACTTGTGGGGGGCTAAGGTCCTCTTCGAATATAAGTATCTGAATTCTGAAGAGTCCCTGTGAGTAGAATTTTAACTCGAAAATACATCAAGTTTAGATTGCTTAGTTGATTTGGTACATGACAACCCAAGAGGCCAAGGAGTACTTGAGAAGTGAGAACCGAGTGAGTTCAATGCCAGGTAAGTTAAAATATTTGGTACATACATATCGTGACAGTGAAACTTTGTGCCATATTATGATAGTTATTTCAGTCGTAGTTTGCTGTTGTGGAATGATTAGGCCATTATATAATGTAGATTGCATTTCGCTTTTTAAAGCAAACTTATGTTTCTGTCAAACTCAATGTTACATCTTTTTGGGGTTTTTAGAGCAAACTAATTGTTAGAAAATAGAAAGAAAATCACATGGTTAGAAACATCCAAAAATGTTGGTACATCTTCTGTATCTAATTAAGTAATTATATTTCTTGACCAATTTGGGTTTGTGTTATTAACTTTTAGCTATTTCTGTTGCATATAAGAACTTGACATTATATACGATTCTGGTTAGTAGAACGTTTCTTATCCAAACACTCAACTGCATATCAGCTTAGCTTACTGTATTAGTCAATATATGGTTATTAATGCAGTAATTTTCTTAATATATTGGCAGCTCAGAATCATCCCATGTTACATTTTACTACGTAGCTGTCATAAAAACCAACATTATTACCAGATACCGTATCTGTTTGTATGCTGTTTGATCCACAGTTCATGGTTTCTAGTCATGATCCACAGTGCTGGTTTTTGCAGATTGTAGTTACATGTTAAATGGATAGTTAATTAAGCGTTGTATTATGTGGAAACTAAAGGTTCAAATTTTTCATAACCTGAATCTTTCTAGCAAATTTTGCACACTGTGTGGTGTGCTAAACTGTTGGGTCTGATGTGCTAAACTGTGGGTCTGATAGGTATGATAGATATAACCAATGACGTCTATTGGTACATGATAGATATCCTAAAAACTAAATTTTATGTGTTTGCATTTTTTTTATAGGAATGGGTGACACTAACCTAACTTTTACTCCCGAACAATACAAGTTTTTCTTGGAATCATGTATCGAAGAAGTGAATAGGGTAAAGGCTAAAGGTAATAGCCTACATGTTGAGTCGTGGGTGATAGTCGGTAAAAAGCTTAGTGAAGCATTTGGCCTAACCACCAACCAAAAACAATTGAAAAATAAATTTGATTACTACAATGGAAAATATAAAGCTTGGTTATTTAAGAGGAAAAATAAGGAAATAAATCTACAATGAGATACAAAACGTTCAACCTAACAAAGGAAGAGTGGAAAGATGTAAGCAAGGTGGGTTCATGAATAGTTTAAACGTAATTTTTACATACATATAATATAGTAATGACAACGTTATTAATCTATACTTTCTTTGTGAATTTTGTTTAGAGATTTAAGTACGGGAGTAGTTTGAAAACTAGTCCATTGCTTTATCCTGAACTTTGTCGTATCCTATTTGAAAAGTGTTCTGCAAGTGGTTCTATTCGTCGACCGGTTGCTGAAAAAAGGCCTTCTTCCCAAAATTTTGGTGTCAAGTTAGTTGAAGTTGAGGATGACGTGAACAGTTTCAACAAAGAATGTGGTTCTTCGGCAGCTAGAGAGCATGTAAACCTTGATGCGGGTTACGACTATAGTTTTGAAGATGGTTCTTCTAAAGAACCAAATGTCGCAAAAGGTAGGAGAAAGAAAAAAAGTAAAAAGGATTCTGAGTTAGGTGAGTTGGAGGAAACAATGAAGAATGCTATTAGTAACATTGCTGCTCAAGAAAACCAAGGTCCTACTATGGATGAGTGCATGAGAAATTAAAGAGCATGAGGTTAGAACCTGATGATCCAATTTATTTGGTGGCGACTGGTATATTTTTTCAGTCAAAGAGCTACAGGGAGGCATGGATGTTATTACCGTCAATACCAAATGTCTTAAAGAAATGGATTGAAATGATGGCACGTCAATTGGGTTTTTGAACTATTAGGAGTTTGTCATGTTTGGTACTTTGTTTAACTATTAGGAGTTTATCGTATTTGGTACTTTGTTGAACTATTAGGAGTTTCTTGTATTTGGTACTTTGTTGAAGTATTAGGAGTTTGTCGTATTTGGTACTTTGTTGAACTATTTGGTGTTTGTTTTGTTTGGTACTTTACGATGTTAAACTGTTTGGTGTATTGTTATTTGGTTGTGATATTTAATTATATGACGTTTGTTTTTATTTGGTAATAATATTAAAACCCATTTGGTGTGTATTGTTTTTACAGGTTAAATAGATGCTAGGAAAAACTTGCATTAATCTATATTATTTATTTTTATTTTAAATATTTTCGGCGAAGTGTAAGAAAACGTAAAAGGGATAATACATCAACAATGTCCGGGCATCAATATACTCAAGAGCTTTTGCAAGGAAATAATTTACAATGTACGGAGTTGATACAGATGTCTCGTGACTCGTTTGTTCGACTATGCAATCATTTTAAAGAAAAGAATTGGTTAAGAGATAGTAAGCATATATCGGTTGAGGAGAAGATGTTTATCTTTCTTATGATAATTGGTCACAATGAACGATTTTCTGTTATGAAGCGTAGGTTTCAACACTCGAAGGAAACTATTCATAATTGCTTTCACGAAGTATTAGATAAGATGTTGGTATTTTCTGAAGAGGTTATAAGGCCGAGAAAATACATGCAAAAAACCGCAACAAATAATTAGTAGAATTCATAGGTTAAGTAAAAGCATATTGAAATTAGTTCAAGAAATATTTCTGAAAGAAAAGTAGCGTTACAACATTTAGAATAAATGTTATCGGAAAATCCAATAATGTTAATAGTGGACCCACAAGGATTTCAAGATCAGCCAGGCGACAGTATTTCTAGGAGTATAATGGTCACAAGGAACAGAATAGCATTGCAGGACGGAAATCAATGTATAAATGCTGTAAGTGCATGATGAGCCGTCATACGCGGGTGGGTGCCTGGGGGGGGGTATGTGGGGGAGGAGGCGTTGGTGGGGGGGGGAGCATGTCGGGCCGGAGAGATCCGTCAACACTCAACGGCACAAACCTTTACGAACACATATATCACGTAGAGAAGTGATCTACTCACAGCATATATCTGCGGGAACAATTGGTATAGTGAGAATTAGGTATAAGGCCACGCGGAAAAGCGAACAGTAATCCTAGTATGGGCCATTAACTAGAAGTATACATATCTTGATATGTCGCTTAACGAGACCGTAACAATTCGAAAGTACATTGTCCGTTGACTGGGTGCCTCGAAAGGTTTCGATTCATACCCCCGGACAGGGCTGTTAAACCCATAGATCAATTTATGGTACTAGCGCTCACCCATTATAGGCAATTAACAGTTCATGATGTGGGGTCTTTGGCAATAACTACTCATGCAATTGACCTCATATTTGGGTCCAGCATACCATAAAGTTTCTTGTGTCCAGTTTATAAAACAAGCATGTATCAAACATGTATTAGAAATCATGTGGTAGATAAGCAAAAGCTTTAGTAAAAACATTCATGTAACGCTTATGTTATATACGATAAGTTATTCGGTAAAACAAGCATGTATCAAACATGTATTAGAAATCATGTGGTAGATAAGCAAAAGCTTTAGTAAAAACATTCATGTAACGCTTATGTAGTAGTAACCGATAAGTTATTCGGTAAAACAAGCATGTATCAAACATGTATTAGAAATCATGTGGTAGATAAGCAAAAGCTTTAGTAAAAACATTCATGTAACGCTTATGTAGTAGTAACTGATAAGTTATTCGGTAAAACAAGCATGTATCTCACCCCAAAAATAGTTTAAGAAAGCCATTAAAATGAAAAGGTGGGGCTATGAACTCACCTTGATGTTGCAGAGAAACTAGCAGAAATGCAAATAATAATCACAGCACAACGGATAATGGAACAGCTCGACCAAGAAGATGCAGCTTAATTTAACGGCTAAATCCTATTAGCTTAGGATGATGAATTTGGGGTTTACCGATGGATGAGTACATCAACGCGACTCGTTGATAAGGGATTTGGATTTCAGGTTGGATGGGTTTGGTGGTGGGTTAAATAAAATACACCGAAAAGCAAACGCAGAGTGCGTAATATATTCCGTATATATTACATATGAAAAAAGAAACAATTATATAATTCATATGGTGAATTATATAATAAAGACAAACAAACAAAAGAATAAGTCGCAATATATAATACTTTACAAGTAGTATATAAGAAGCGCGAGAAAATAATGGTAACACATAATTCGACACGTTTTCAAAAGTCACTAATTAAATTAATAAAAAGTTCATACATAAAAGTAAACACACGTTTTAAAGTTATGAATTCGCTAAGTGACGTTTTTAAAGTTTGTACAAAAGTTATAGTCGGGAATTATAAAATAATATTTTATAATTTAGTATTTCATTACGCGTTTTAACTAAACTAGTTATCTTGTTTATAAAAGTATATTTTTCGTTTATTTACCGATTTATTGTATTAAAATAATCTTATAGTTATATAACCTTGTCATGTAATCAAGTTTCTAAAATAACATAAACTTTAAATGAAAGTTTACTAAGTATAAGAAATTTTTAGAAATTTCGGCATGACCTTGCCGTTTATACGACGTTTCCATTTTATTTTTATTTTTACCAAAACTCAACGTTTTTCCCACTTAATCAATCCATGTTCCAATATATATATCTAATAAAGTGTATAACCCGAATAAATGAAACAAAACACAACCTATGTGTTGTTAAACGCAAAAACCAAACGCTCTATATGAGCTGGACCCAAACGCCCCTTTAAGGGCAGTTAACCACAGAACCAAACGCCCCTAAAGGCAGATTATACCCATAATCAAACACACCCATAAGGCTGTTAAACAGCCAAACAAACACCCCTTTACATGCAGATCCAAACGCCCCTTTGGGCAGTTTAACCACACAAACAAACACCCTAACGGATTTTCTGTTAAGCCAAACGCACCCTAGTTGGTTATAAACAATACCAAACGCGCCTTATTTGGCTGAACCAAACAGCCCTTGCGGCTGATAAACCCACAACCAAACGCCCTTGCGGGCTGATTTTAATGCCAAACACCCCCCCCTGGGTGGCTGTCACAGTCGAACACACCCCATGGGGGCGGCTGACTCGCACCCGGACGCACCCTTTGTAGGCTGCCATGCAGCCAACCAAACGCCCCTTTCGGGCTGATGTTACGCAGAAACAAACACCCCTTTGTGGGCGTGTTTTTCACAGCCAAACAAAAACAAAAAACAAAAAATAATAATAATAATAAAAGAGGTGGTGGCAGCTGCTGTTGGAGGAGGTCACGGTGGTGAGGCGGCCGTGGTGATGATGGAGACGATGAGGTGATGCGATGGAAGCAGAGGTGGATGTGGTGGGTTCGGTGGATGCGACGGCGGTGGTGTATGATGATGGGGTGGTGTGGTTGCTGTGCCGCGATGGCGGCTGTGGTGGTGTTGCATGTCGTCGGTTGGTGTTAGTGGTGGTGTGGAGAGGCTGCCGGCGGCGGTGGAGGATGGCAGTGAGGGTGGCGGTGTGATGAAGGTGTTGGTGGTGTGATGGGGTGGATCGGGATGATGGAGATGTCGTGGTGACAGCGGCGTTCTCGCCAGAAAAGGTGAGGGTTCGCCGGAAAAAATCCGCCGGAGAAGATGGAGGCTCGCCGGAAAAATCCGCCGGAAAACTTTTCCGGCGGCGGCGCCGGGCAGTGGCGGCTGCCGGAAAATAGGTGGGAGAGAGAGAGAGTTTTAAGGGTGTGTGTGTATAATTTGAGATGTAAATGTAATATTTAATAAAAAATTTATATTTATATAAAAAGTTATAAAAATTTTGAAAAGTATTTAATAGTATGGGGTTGCTTTTGTAAATACTTCACAGGGACCATATGTGTAACTTTGAGTATTATTTTGTAAAATAGTCGTTCGGGACTCGTTTGAGCGACTTAACGGGTGATTCAAATCACGAAACTTGCGCCATTGTTTTTCAAATAATTTTTCCAACAAAAACGAGTATTTACTTGATAATATTTCATAAATATTTTTATAATATTTATAAAAATATTCGTTATTAATATTCGTTACTTATTTAATGAACCGGTTACGTCTCGTCCGAAAATAAAAAATAAAAATAAAAATAAATTTCTAACCCATATATTCGCGTTATCAACGAACGTTTTCGAATAAAATGATGACTAAATTTATTAAATATTTTTATTTAATAAAACTGTTAATTAAACATAATTTAATTATTTTCTCGTTTCTAAATCTTGCGAGGACATTTCAGTCTCTTTCTGACTGTTTTCGGGTCTCGGTCAAAACTAAAAAGTTGTCAGGAATGTCGTTTTACATCAAACTGCTTTAGAGTCCGAATAATGAAAACGTGATTTAGCGGTTCGTTTTTAATACGTCAGCTTATAAATAACATAAATCTTTTTCGTTCTCAAGTCGAATAAGTTAAAAATAAATTTTATAAACGACAACATGTAATAATAAATATGATTTATTAATTAAATATGTTCCGAAAATTGACGGTTGTTATAAGTTGATAATCATTAAGGTTAACAGCAAAAATCCTGGCATGTTCAGCAAGGTTTGGCTCAATGGGTAAAACAGACATACGAGCGGTACATCTGATAGTTGGGGGAAATGGTAATACGGATGGCAAAATAAGTAATCCAAGAGTAGGATGTCTCCTATGATACACCTGGGGGAGGGTGTCGGGGAGTTTGGGAGGTATCAGGGTGGTGTTATCAGTGTGTCTTAATTTATCTGAGTTCGACATGTCGCTGAGACAAGAAAATATAAAGTAAGGATATAGGCATTTTTTTCAAAATACACATAGTTAAGTTTGTTTAATACACATGTAACCCATATCACGTATATGTATCTCATATATGTCTATTTCACATGTATCCCATTTTAATATGCGTGTACTCCTTTGATTGTTGCTTCCTATGTACCCCATATTGAGTCACCAGCAATGACAGACAATAGAAACATACTAATCATGTTAAGCAGATAAGTAGTTATAGTCTAGTGCTACATAATGTAACCTAGTTCTGTATAACTCAGGGCTCTGATACCAATTTGTCACACCCCCAAAATAGCAGAGTATAATGGCAACCGAGGGCGTGTGACTTCATGAATATCATGCTTCTTAGCAATACAGAACGACCTCTATATGAGACGTTTAAGAAAGTAGATCACTTGTATTTGGAAATAATAAATAGTCTAAACATTCTGCGAAAGCATAAAAATAGGTACTACGACATTGCTTTTAAATTAGTACAAATGATCTTTAATAACTAGAAATGACTGCAATGCATGAGACTTCACATAGCATCTTCGTTCTTAATACTTGAGAAAAACATTGCTAAAGTGTCAACATAAAGTTGGTGAGTCCATAGGTTTGGTTTAAGCAGAAATGTTTAATGTTTATGAACCACAAGATTTTATCCACATATGACAATATAACAGATACAAAGTCATATAAATTGCATTACTATCGTCTAAGCTCATGACACCGAAGCGTTAACATATACCAACAATAATGAATGCCCTTGCAGGTGTCTAACCCGGGACACCCGTAATCTGACTCAAATGAAACTGTATTCGCTTGACTAATGTCAGTCCAAGTCGAACAGGGACGTCAACCCCCATAGATAGATCTATCCATAACATTCGCGCTTATAAGTAATTAACGGTTCATGATAAATCGGGCAAATAACAACTTGGGTTAAATCGGGACTTAGACCAATCAGCAATGTATAATTGTACTTGTGTTCACATGTTTAAAATAAGCAATGTTCTCACCCCGAAAACAGTAAAGTAGGGGCTATGGAAACTCACCTTGTCAGTTAATCGTCTGGAATTGATAATGGATTAAGGCACGCCAAATAGTGACTCAGTCAAACACCTAAGTAATTATGATAAATCTGAGTGTACATTCTAAGAATTCAATATATGAATTATCCAATCTATTTGTCCAAAATAGAATATCGCTTTATGTTCTCATACCGTTGACTAGACCGTTGGCTCTAGGGATGATACATGACTACGCACATATAAGTATTTATACTCAATTTGATGAAATTATGTGCCATAACTTATAATCACATGGTCATATTGTTGAAGTAATACGATTCATGTTTTAAAATATAACTATTGTTTACAAGGTACTGAGTTTATATATTTGTTTATCTCGTTATTTATCTACTTTAGTCGTCACTTAAATCTCGTCTAAATATCCATTTTATATGTCACAGTTTATACGAAACATCTAAATAATTTTATAAAAATTATTCACTTACATTTAATATTCTTACGTTTCAACGTTTCTAATTTAAATCATAAGGCTTTTAAAATCACATTTTAAGCTCGAATAGACTTTGGTTTTTTCTTTTTTTTTTTTTTTAAAGTCCGGTTTTATCGTAACTAATTCTAAGTCATTAAAATTTATATACCATATCTAGTGTCAATTATATAGTTTTGGAAATGCATTTTACTCTACACACTTGAATTATACATATTATACGTAAAGTATGCTATCCATTTGCAAAAGGGGAAATAAGTTAAAAAAACATGTTATACTATGTCATACCCTACTTAGTATGACACATCCAGGAAGAGCATGCATGCAATTTTATGTCACCATGTTTTCATTTCTTGGCTACTAGCTTATGTATTCATACTAGTCATTCCATGTTAATATAGATATGTTTGTTGTTCTAGTTTTAAGTGTTCATGCAAGCATTACCAACATAAAAATGGTTTGCCACCAAAATACTACTACTTTGTCAAGGGTGACCGGTTCCCATGGTTCAAACCATTTAGGTGCGTCGAGGAAAACGCAGCCGCATCAACGAGTGCATTTGGGTTGAGTATGGTCTAATCATAAAGAGGACGTTGGTTGATTGAGCACAACCTCACCAAGGGTGCGTCGGCTTGGTCGAACATAGTAACACCAAGAGAGTGCGTCGGCTAGATGAGGGCGGCAGCCGGCTATTATACGACCACCAGCGTCTCGCCACCCGCCACCATGCGGCAGCAACAGAAGCAGCAAGCCACTGCCGCACGCTAGCGCAAGCAGCGGCAACAGTGGCAGCAGCCGACTGTGCTTGCATGCGTGGCTTAAATGTTAGAAGGGTCGGGGTGGGTTGCTATCCAACGAGCAACCGGTTTGGTCGCTATGGTGCAGCCAACGACAAGGTACAACCTTGATGAGGTAGTAGCCCCTCATCGTACGTCGCTTTGGTGGTTGAGTTAGGGTTTGGTCTTGGTCACAATGCAAGTATTTAGCACGTAAGTCCTAGTTCTACTCGTCCCTAGTGCCAACGTTTTATAGTCACGAAACGAGTGTCAAACTTTACTCGTTTAAGGTGGTCGAATAGCTCTTGTTTGATCCAATTTTAAGTTTACCGTTTCCATGCATAGTATGACAAAAGTTTCGACATGCGTAAGTTTACGAGTCTATGCATGGGTCGCACCATGCATGTCGTGTGTTTTTACAAAGTGAAAGTCGTATATGATAAATGTGAAGCTACAAGAATGACTTACGAGGGTCCAAGTTCAATGCGGAAAGATGACGATAGTAAGGAAGCTCGAACCAACCCTTGGTTAGTACTACTCCTTAAACCCAACGTTCACTAGCTAAAACTCTACTCGAACCTTACTTCTCTTGTTTGATCTTGTGCGTGAGGGTGCTACTAGAAGTGAAGAGAATAGGTGTCTATTTATACTACAATTTACTGAGAACTTTCAAAGCTTCACGTGAATGTTTATTATTCACTCACTATTAAGCATAGTTGTGTAGTATAACTATTAATAGTAAATCTCCCTATTTGTGAAATGAAGTTTGCAGGAGAAAAGATATTGGCATGTAAAGACTTTGAAAGAACATAATGTGTAGGACATTAGGTGTAAGGAATATAATGATAATGTTTGTTTGTCTATTTTTGAATTTCTCCACTGATTGTCGTAGATATGCATTCATGTATGAAATGTCAAGGCATAATATTTATTTAGGGAAATTTAAATATTAGCCCATGTATGGTTTTATTTATTGAAGTACGGACGGGTTCATAGAATAATATAGGTGTGCGACTTTATTTCGCAGAGCGTGAAAAATATGATTTTTATTGCTACGCGTTTTCTAAAATACTCCTTTTTTTTATCCGAAAGCAAAAATGATGATTTATACGCGCTATTAAAACTTCCAATGGCGTAAATTATTACATGTCGCTTGAAGGATATCTTTTTATTGGAAAGTAACGGCAATTTACAAATGCTTGTGGTACATACTCTTACATAAAATGAAAAAGAGAAAATATAAATTTTACGATGTGTCACATCTATGTGTTTCGTTACACCATTTCACCTTAGCCTACCCTGTAGTCTTAATTCTCTTTGTGTTGAAATTTCTGGCTACTTAAGTTCATGGTTCGGGGGAATGGGAACGAGAATTATATGCATTCGTGAAAGACCAATCAGTTATGATCTATAAAGACCCCCGTATCACCACTTTCGACATTGTTTATCTCAAGTGGGGGGATGTGCGTATAATATCGGATGTTGCAGGGGCAATAATTAAAGATATAAACTCTTGTAGCATTTTCATATTATGAAGAAAATGAATAAAAGAGGGTGCAACAAAAATCCACCCATGTACTAAAAATGTAAAGATGGTGCAAAATAAAAAATAAAAAAATAGAGCTAGTAGCCCATTAT